>BMAO01037032.1:0-35640 GCA_019973975.1 Trichonephila clavata
TCTTCGAAATTTTACAAATCTGCTTTATCCAACAGATGGCGTTGTTTGCAACTCGGATGACGTCATAAAGATAACTTTTGTTTTCTGGAAACCTATCGTTTACTATAGAAACGGGGTGTGGTTTAGAAATGATTGACAGATGTAGTCGGTATGAGAGTGCATGCGCTCTTTGAAGAACCAGATCGAAGAGAGGAAAAACGTGTCAGCAAACGGGGAGGGGGGTGAGGAAAGAATGGGAAAGAGTTTTCTACAAATAGTTTCAACGTTTGAATAAGGTTCTGTCACTGCCGCACAAAATTGGGTGCGGAGACATTTTTTTTTTTTTAAAGCCGTGCTAGTGGATAGGTATCAAAATGTGCATTGCACTTCTAAGTATATATAGTTCTGGAATCTACTCAAAAATACATTTTTCTGCAGAAATGATGAGGCTAATCAGTCTAGGTTTGTCGGAAAACATAGGATATATTTGCTTAATTTGGGTATAATTATTATGTGAGTTTTTCCCATTTCATATGGAAAATAATTGAGTGTATTGCACTTGATATTTTGTCACATGAATTATTGTATTTCAGGGTAGGCCTTTGAGTACAACATTTTTGAGGTAATTCTATTGTAGAATTTTACTGTTTCCTAGTTTCGGATGACATTTATCCCTTTTTGTGGAAATTGGTATTGTAGTTTAGAAATCATGTAATTAATTTCAACTTTTCTATAAAATCCTCGTTATAAGGCTCCGGATTTTTAGGAAAAAAACGTTCAAATTGTCTCTTGACAAATACGTCTACATTGTCTTAGGTATCATAAACAATGCCCATAAGATTAAGAAGAGAAACGAAATATGGGGGGGGGGTTTTAATTTTTCGACGAAGAATTTGGTAGATCTTTATTTGAAATTTAGAAACGGTATTTTTTTTTCGAGTTTTAGGGGATATATTTGTTTTATTTATCTTTGTTACCTTTATTTATTTATCGATCTAATTCTCTTTGTTTGATAGAATATGCGAAATTTTAAAAAGTTTCTTTCTGCTCATATCTCTTAGATACAAATTGTATTTGAAATTGTCATAGAAAGATGCTTATTATGGAAATAAAGTTTCGATTTGAATCTTTAAAAAGAAAATGTCATTTTTCTTAGAAAATATTAACTAGAGCACTTTTTTGTCAGTCCTTTTTTAACAGCATTCCATTTCTTGTTTTACAAATTAATGCTATTTCCAATCAGGGCATAGTTACCGCGTATCAATGATACGGGGCCCCAAGCTTTGAGGCGGGCACCCAAACGTGTAAGCAAAAAATCGCAAGGGTGGCCTTAGAGCAGGCATGTCAAACTCATTTGATATCACGGGCCACATGAGCTATTTTACAATAAGTTGAGGGCCACATGTTTTCAATGTTCAAAAAATTAATAAAACAGGATTTTTAGGATGATTATATATTTATTTTTTAAACTATAAATATTTTATATTGTTTTATAAAAAAAAAGTTATTTTACGAAATAGAATGAATGTAATGTTAATCTTAGAAGATATTTGACGTCGTTTTTTTTTTCTCAAAGCAATTCATCAAAATTTGGTTCAACATATTGAGTTGATATAATTTTTAAGAAATGATGATAAATGTTTTTCATTTAATCTCGACTGTTCTGAGAATTTTCGTTACTTTTCATTAAAGAAAATGATTGCTTCCGAACATAGCCATTATACGCGTAATAAATGATAACATTTTAAGAAACCGTGATCTACAGATGAAGATATATAAATATCTAGACTTATTACTTCGAAACTTTTTGCTTCGGCAAAGAATCAAAATAGATTTCAATTAATTCCATTTGTAACTTTTCATCAACAATTACAATATCGATACATAGAGGTGAAATTAAAAAACGAAATTGTAATTCAAAATTTTTAAAATCAGATAATATTTGATCGCGAATTCCATTTCTAATAATTTAATTTAATATTCTGTAAATTTTAATTTAAATGATTTAATCAATAGATTTTTTTTAAAAAAAACTTTGAACTGAGACAAGTTTTCTCTTTCTATTTGTAATAATTTGTCAGTAATAATTTTTGTTCGAAAGCGTTAATATTATCAAATAGCATCGTAGCAAATAAATTTTTGCCTTGAAGCTTAAGTTAAGTAGACTAGTAATATCAACTGAGAAAGCCAAGTGCTTTACCCAATGTTCATCTTTCAATTCACTTTCATCATTATTTAATCATCTTTTACACTTTCATAATTGTTTTTTCTTGTTTCCAAGAAAATAATGATTTAATCCAGCAATTTAAAAAATCGTTTTAACCCTTATTGGTCAAAATCCATTGAACTTTCATGTAATATGGTTGATCGATAAATTACCATTCTAAGCCTTTTAGAAATGAAGCAAATCGACGATGCCAAAATCTACAAGCTCGAATAAAGTTTCAATTATACTGACTATTTTAAAACATGTCCAAGACACGAAACAACTTTTACAAGGATAACTTACACTTCATCAAGATTTCTAAAAGTCCATCAAAAACATGTATTATGCATAATACATGACAATAAAATTTCAACTATTTCATCATCTCTGCTGATTACAGAATTTCAACTTAAAATTACACTTTAAAATTTTTTTTTACTTGTGCTGGACATAATACTGCTTTTATATTTCGAATCTAATCCGCCATCTGTTCTAAGCAGCACCCCAAATTCTCAAAAGGTTATTGTGAAGAATGAAAAATAATGTAAAATGGTTTATCGATATCAAATTTTACGCAATCAAAATAAATTTAAAGGGAGAACTAATAACACGTGAATTATCTGTTATTTTATCAGTATTACCAATTTTTAATTACGGGAACTCATAATTTCTCTAAATACCCCATCCAACAAATTTCTTTCCCTTCGATTCTAAGCCGCACCCCATTTCTGTAGCATTAACATTGGGAAAAAGTGCGGCTTAAATTCGAGTAAATACGGTTATTCCTTCACTTTAATTAAGCACTCACTAATATATTCTTCTTCAGTAAATGGTTTCGACCCGCTTGCGATTAAAAGGGAAAATATATAGTTTTTATAGCAGTTGTATAGTCTTCAACAAATTTAGGGTGGCCGCGGTAACCTGGTGGTCAAGGTAACGGATTCGAGTCATAAAATAACTGGCCTAATACCGCTGAAAATCCTCAATGCAGAGGGGGCCGATGCACGTTAAATATGTCGAGGTTCAGACGTCCACCAGTTGGTGTGGTGTGGAAGGCAGGAGAAGGGATGCCAGCTCAGATATCGTCCTCGTCACTTAACCATGGTTCAAAATTACGAGGTTCGTGGCCAAACGCCCTCGAGCAGTTAAAGAGTTCGTTGTTAACATTCGCTCACTCACTCCGTCAACAAATTTAGTGAATAAATTTTTTTCATTTTTAAATTGATTTCAGTTCCGACAACTCGTCTTGTCAAAGTTTTCCAGCATGTTGGTCAGAGTTTGTTTTCTGATTTCTGTCATAGTGCCTTTTAAAATTATATTCCTTTGCGACTGAATTAGAGTTTTTACATATCAGGCCTTATATTTTAATCTTATTATGGGCATAAAAATATTGTAGTTCCCATTTTTCTTGAAAGTTATTATGTTCATCTTCAGTTTATCTTTTCTTACTCTGTTCTTGAAGTGTCATTATATTTTTATTAAATAACTTTTTATTTTAATATGAATAAAACCCAAAATACACTTTCATTCACAAACGATTGCGCAAACACTGCACTTTGACTTGGTCATCTTGGGGGTTTAAATGTTTAAAAAAAATAAATCTTCAATGGCCTTTGACGCCATGCTATTCGCCTCTTACTGATTGGACACATCAAAGAGAAAAAAAAAAAGTTTCACACACGATGAATCGTAGTGCGATATATAGCAAATAATATGCAAAAGTGCATTTAAGAATTTAATAAGAATTTGTTTATTACAGTGAAATAAATGAAAAAATTTCAATAAAATATTGAAAATAATTTTCATTTAAAGGCTATTTTTATAATTAAATAGAATTTTTTAAAAAAACAAGAATAGATAGCAGGTGAATATATCGTAAATTTTTTAAAAAAGGTTTACCAGAAAAAAATTTTTAAATAAAAAAAAACCTTAATATATATTGACAGTTAAAATTTTGTAAAATGTCTCCGCGGGCCGCAACCTAGGTATTGGCGGGCCGCATGTGGCCCGCGTGTTTGACATGCCTGCCTTAGAGAGTGCCCTCAAGGATGATACAGGGTCCACTCAGGACCAGCTCCGCCAGTGTTTTCAATACTCATATATTTTTTTTTATATTTAAATATGTTTTACATAAAATTGATAGCATTTATTATATATATGCGATGACAGAGATTACTCAGCCTAATCTTATCATGATGCTTTCATAAAAGTTTTGAAACACTTATAAAAATAATAATGATACAAATTGAAATTAGAAACCCCCAGGTATGTACGTATAACATCTAATTTGTTCTCAGTTTTAAGTCGGTGCAATTTAAAAAGTTTGATTTTTATTACATGACTTGAAATTATTTTACTGTAGTGTTATAATACATTTTGAAATATATATCATAGATAAATTCAGTTATATTTGTAATACTTGTATACGGAATACTTGAACTCAATAAAGTCTCATTGTAGTATCAGGTGAAAAAAGGCTGATTTTAAGTCATATAATTTTCAGTAGTATTCCACCTCTTGAAAATATTGTCTTTTAGTAACACAAGAATGTTTTGAGCCCGGCAATTTCTCAATAGGAAAAAATTAATGAAAGCAAAAAAAGCTTCTAAGGTTTTTAACTATGTGTAAAAACACAAATATTGCTCTTTAAAAATTAAAAACCTCAAAACATAACTGAACAGAAACGATTTTAGTAGTAAAAGTAAGAGTTAATAGCCATTTCACTGAACGAACCGATTATTCTCCCAAATATCTCTCTTTATATACAAAAAAGTTTTTCATGATGCTCTAATAAATTTATTTCAAGGTTTTTTTTAAGGTGAAGTTAACAAAAGAAACTACATCTTTTTTACAGAATGGAGCAAACTCACAGTTTGGACAAATTTACATTTATGATAGGGAGGCTTTGCATGAATGTGCAAAAATAGTTAAACGTGACGATGTGTTACAAATTTTACAGCCAATTATGAAGAAAAAACCGTATGAACTACATAATACAAGGAAATTACAGTTTTACAATTTGAGCTGTGATAGAGTTGCATAATTTGTACAATGGGAGTTGTTCCGCCGTTAGGCAGATAAGGGAGGGGGCGGTACCTCCTTCCAGTTTTTAATTAAATTTTTAAGAATGGAAAAATGCTTTAAAATGATTGCTAAACTAATCACTCTCTCTAAACTGTCGAATATTGAGATTGTCAACTCTCAGAAAACTTCAAATATATTAAAAACTGATTGGTTATCAGACTCCCTTAACCTTTTCAATAGAATTTTTGCTATTCCTGGTGGGCGCAGTAGCTTAGTGGATATGGTCACGAGTTCATGTCTGGAGTATCATGGGCTCAAATCCTGTTGCTACTAAAGACCCTCCGTGTAGATGAGGCCATTCCTCCCATTTATGTGGTAGTTAGGAAAGAGGGATGCCAGCTCAGGTGTCATTCTCGTTACTCGACCGAGGTTGAACATTACGAGGTTTGTGATCAATAGCCCTCTTGTTGCTTTATAGAGCGACACTAATCTCTCTTTCTTTCTTTTACTAATCCTGCTCCAGGCACATAAATTACTTTAATAAACCCTGTAAAAATTCTCATTTATAGTTAATCTTTCATCTTCAAAATTTACATATCTAATATTGATTGAATTTTTTTCCAAATGGGAAATTTTAAGAGTGCAGTCCATTTGTACGTAGCTGCTTTAATTTCGGAAAGGACTTCCTTTCCAAATACAAAAATAACTTATTTTGAGATCTGTGCATAATTCTCTGTTTTACGAATTTTTTATTCTGCTTATGTGATCCATTAGCACAGAATAGTAATTACTTAACAATTCGATTAAAATTTTCCATTATATTCCATTACATTAAAACTATTTAAATGTAATTTTATAGCAAAAACATGAAGAAAAATTACATTTTCAAAACATTCTCTTTTCATGGAAAATACTTCTATGTATATATAGTTAGGATTTTCTTTACAGAGCCTGAATTAAGATTTTTGAAACATTCACATTATTTTTAGAGTTACTATTGAAATAACAACCAGGCTTCTTCATAAAAATTTCGCTACTTTATTAATATAAGTCCACTTCTAAATTATATCTTCTAAAAAGTCCAGTTGAGGTAGGGATTCTTGGGAGCTTCCCAAATCGAATAACAAAAACTAAACTTTCGTAACATCAAGAATTATTTTGAAGATTGTCGAATTTTAGATATCCATAATAATAATGTTTTTGATAAATTTTATAACTCGCCATATTGACATCAATAGGAGTATTGTAAAGTTTTCATATGCAAGAGTATATTTTTTTTATTCTTGATTATTTTAGGGCCCCGGTGCATAGCATCCATTGACCACTCCCTGCAGAGCTTTCAGTCTGGTTGAAATGACAATTCTACAAATGTTTCACTCACTAAGAAAGTATACACCCCACAATAGCCCCCTTTCAGTCCCAAAATAGATTCCAATCGCCTCCCCCTGAAATAAACAGCTATCCTGTTCATGTTTCCCCCCACCCTCGTCAACCTTATCTCAAGGTCACTTGACCGTTTCATCTTGGAAACAAATTGTCAGAACTTCCTTCTTTCATTCCAACGAAGAGGGTCCCCTCCCTAACAATGACGTCATCTCATGACGTAGTCTAGGGTTACTTTAATTCTCTTACCCCTCCCCTTTCATATAAAAAAAAGCAGAATTAGTGTTTCTGAAGTGATTAAAATCATTATTCATGTAGCAAAATATTCTTTTTCGTAAAATAAAGTATTCTTAATGTGTATTTAAGCAGTTTATGCTCAATTTTCTTCTAAAGTAATGTTTTAAAAGTTTTGTACGTAGATTGCATACACGTGGCGCCATCTGCAGTCATTACACTAAAGTTTGCCAAACATGGCGTCCGAGCATTTTGGAAGCAAAGATATATGCATTTTTCGTAATTTTAAAATTTTCTAGACCATTTCTGACATTTTTACATTTTAAGGTGGATTTATATGAGTAATTTACGTTCTCAACAAAAGTTTCATATCCAAATAATGTGGTTTCATTAAGTTAAAGTACCCTGACCTTTTCAGTACATTTAGAAGTCCACCTTAATATTCTGAGTGTTTTGTATATATTGTTTTATAGCCACTTACGTTGAGAAATATATTTCACTTAAACACAATATTCTGAATGGCATTAAAATACTTATATCAGTGTGAGAAATCTCGTGTATTTTGCATGAATTTGTAACCAAAAATTTAAAAGCTGTTTTTGCTTAAGGGGGACTTCTAAATGTACTGAAAAGGTTAGGGTACTTTAAATTAATGAAATCACATTATTTGGATATGAAACTTTTGTTGAGAGCATAAATTACTCATATAAATCCACCATGAAATGTAAAAATGTCAGAAATAGTCTAGAAAATTTTAAAATTACGAAAAATATATATATCTTTACTTCCAAAATGCTCGGACGCCATGTTTGGCAAGCTTTATTATAATGACTGCAGATGGCACCACGTGTATGCAATCTACGTACAAAACTTTTAAAGCATTACTTTAGAAGAAAATTGAGCATAAACTGCTTAAATACACATTTATAATACTTTATTTCACGAAAAAGAATATTTTGCTACATGAATAATGATTTTAATCACTTCAGAAACACTAATTCTGCTTTTTTTATATGAAAGGGGGAGGGGTTAAGAGAATTAAAGTAACCCTAGACTACGTCATGAGATCACGTCATTGTTACGGTGGTATTCTCAATCGCGAGTTATTGAAAAGGTAACTCACGGATTGGGTAACCCCCGCTCGAGGGTAACTCTGGGGTAATTCTCATTTCTTATTCTCCAACTGACGATTACCGGATCCGTGAGTTATGCGTGGGCAAGATGTTAAAGTCGTTGTGATTGGACACTGATAATCACGTGACGTATTGCTTACATTTTGCGTTGTATCTTGGCGTGAAACATTCGATCAGCTGTTTTTTTAACACGCTTTTGAAATGTTGAGTAAAAGAATCGATAATAAGTAAATATTGATCTACATAACGGTCTGAGCACCTTTCCCAGCTGACAAATTGAATAAATAACCAATTAAAATTAACAAGGAATAGATACTTCTAACAAAAATCAAATGTCTATTTTCAGCTTTGACGTTATGAATTATTTGTTGTTACATTGTGCTCTACATTTTAAATGTTCTGATGTGATGCTGCCTGAAAATGTGGCTATCAATAGTGGTTTGAGGGCTAAGATTCTTATTATTAATAAGTGGGGCATGGTACAAATAAAGTTGGTAATATTATCAGAAAATGTGTTTTGTTGTTAAATGTTATACAATGAGAATTCAAAACTCGTATTATTTTAAAATTTCAATTTATATTTTGATTGTATACAAGTATAAATATCCTAATCTATTTTTCTTTTTGATTTAAAATTTTCCAGCAACCCTTTGGTAGGTTAAAATAGAATGTAGATTATGTATATATCATTATGTATATAATCATTAATCATATGATTATGTATATAATCATTAATTTAAATAATTTCGAAAGTCAAATAATTATTCTTAATTCATGATTTCTATAAAATCTTAGAATGAAAAATCCAGTTTTTTTTGTGAAGAATAAATTTGTTAATTGAATCTTAGGGGTCACATTAGTCACATTTATCTAAAACGGAACATGTTACTGAACCTTTTCCAATTCCATCTAACAAAAATAATTATACTATTGGTATTAATCTGATTGTATTTGTCTCAAAACACTATATATGCACACAGATTTATCAATATTTTACAATATAGAACAGAAAACAAATGTTACACATACAAAATATTTACAATTTTTCAGTTTTAGTTCCAACCGAGCAGCGCAGTTGGTAAAAAAGTGGTAGCCCGCTTATCTCTGGTGGCGAAATCTACGAGTTACCCTCCGAAATCGGCGGGTAGAATCGGCGAGTAACCTTTGGGGGGATGAATAAACCGCGGATTTGGCGCGATCCGCAATTGAGAATATTGATGTTTCGCCAATCTGCCAGTTACCTCCGGTTCGGGGATAACTCGAGGTTAACTCGCGATTGAGAATACCACCGTTAGAGAGGGGACTCTTCGTTGGAATGAAAGAAGTGCTGACAATTTGTTTCCAAAATGAAACGGTCGAGTGACCTTGAGATAAGGTTGACGAGGGAGGTGGGAAATGCATGAACAGGATAGCTCAGAGGTCGGCAACCTTTTGAGTCGGAAGAGGCAAAAATTACAATTTACAAAATTTCAAAGTTTTTAAAGAGCCACAATTTTTTTTCTTGCCAACAACAAATAGTACTTGCATAAATAAAGTTTTTTGATTAAAAAAAACTAATCTATTTTTTTTTCTATCATAAGAAAAAATATCTTTTTATTCATATATACATAAGTAGTGGTTTTCACAACAAATTAGATAATATAAATATGGCATTATTATATAATTACTTATTATTAAGTTAAAAATTAAAACAGTTAAACATTTACTTACAGTACTAACTTATTTTCAATAACAAACAGTTAAGCAAACAAATCCAATGGGAGCGATGACCTTACATGGTCCTAGAAAGTTTGGGTAAGTTTGGCTCATAACTTGTTGTTTTAAGTTTCAAACACGACCCTAAATTTTTATTTGTTAGTTGGCTTCTTACTTTACTTTTAATTATATTCATACAAGAGAATGCTTGCAAGTACGAATATGTCAATACGAAGAAAGTCAGCACTCCAAGTGCCAACTTCTTCACCTCTCTGTAGAAATCTGGAAGACTATTCCATGCGTCGAATATAAGTGCCTCAACACGCCTCATTTCTTTTAAAGCTGTCCACTTTAGTTGCGTTACGTACATACATTTCTGGACCTCCAACTCTTCCAACTTTATTTTCAATTCTGTAAATTTTCCACTCTACAAAGCTTTACTTTTTAAATCGATCAATTGCATTTCTAGAGATCCAGTGTCAGTTCCGAATGGCTCACTGTGGATTTGGTTACTATTCGTGTTGAAAGGATTTACTATGAATTCTAGAGTGGTTTTGTTGGTTTTTAATTGCTCAAATCTGTCAGCAAATTCGTCTTTAATTTTTTTTTATAACTGTGCTGAAGTAATTCGTGTCAACAGTTGCACTGGTTTTACCGCGATATTGCTTTAGAAATTGAAAATGAAGCAATTTGGTGCTCTGAATATCTTCTGCAGAAAGAATTAATTTTTCTTCGAAGCAAACCAATTCTTCTTCCAAAACATAGGCTGGGTTTCCCTTTCTTTGTAGTTTTAGAGAATTCAGCTTATTTAATTTCGCTGTGATATCCAACATAAAGTAAAATTTTTGCAACCATTTGTTGTTCTTTAATTCAGGGTGATTAATGCCATTTTCATTGAGGAATGTATTTATTTCACTCAAGCTCAAAGCAAAACGTTTCAACACCTTACCTTGGGAAAGCCATCGCACTTAATTGTGAACTAGCTTTTACCGCGGCTCCTCTCGCGTTGATGCATTTAAATAACTGTCAAAGTCGTAATCATTATCATTAGAAAGTAGATAATGTAATACGGTAATTTTTTTATTGCTTGACTGGAACCAATAAAATTTAAAAATTCTAAAATTGAGCTTAATTTAAAAAAACTGAAAATTCAATTTATTATAATAATAATTAACAACAAAAATTCAATAACTTAAACTATTAATATCTTTAAAAATCGAAAGTATCCGCGTTTAATATATAATTCCTCTTTAAAAGTGCTCAAAACAGAATATTATTCTAAGAGATGCTACTGTATACCAAATTATATGTTCTTCTGTCAGTTGCAAATATGTGAAGATTTGGGCATGGGACACACCGATCAGGCTACATATAGTTGGCCATGTGGAAAACATTGCTTTTCCAAATGCACCCTGCTACCTGAAATGTTAGCTTTGTTAATCGCAACAGTAAAACTGGAAATTGAACTCGCTTGAATTGAAACCGTAGATCAGTGTGGTTACTTGGAATTCGAGGTATTATAACACTATCCCTTTTCATGACATATGTTAAAATATTGGCACCAAGAATATTCTGCATCAGTTTTGTGCTCCAAAGCCTTGTTCCTTTACATAGTAGAGGAACATCGAGATTTTGCATAAGTATAACTGGTACATTTAGTTTTATTTGAAGTTTATGTGAGGGTACACCCGAAAGTTCAAACAAATTTAACCCCCTCAGGTGGCTCACCTTCTTTAGGTGAGTACGGGTGTCACAATCCGAGGTGCCCTAGTGATCTTTTTCTTTTCCCACGGGGTTTACTGTGTTTGGTAAACACGGGCTTCACGAACCGGGGTACCCTAGTGATCCTTCTCTATTTTCGACCCTCTTTCTTGTCATTCAATTTATTCTTTCTTTCTCTCTTCCCGTCTAGACCACAGATATTAAAACAAATGTTTGGCGCAGTATAGCCGAAATCGGCTCTTGCGCCAATAAACCCTAAAATCACTCACTCAAACAAACAAATTTAAGAACTCCGTGAAGTACTTGGTTCTTTATCCATGATTGTGTTCATTGATAAATATTCCTTCATTCCCCTCCCCCGCACGTTGTTTAAATTGTCAATGTAGATTTTATTGACAATGTCATTGTTAGGCGCCAATATTGATCTTGCGCGCAACCACTGATCCAATTTAAATTTTGTTGCAAACCAGGTAAATTTGAGCAATAAGATTTACATCATTTTCTCCTACATTACAAAATTCTCTGAAAGTAAAATATAACCTCCAGCATTTGCGTCCAAACATCCATAACCGATTTTGAATTGCGTCTCTGCATAATGTTCCGAATCTAGGTCATTATGACGATGCACTCTCATATTCGTTTTCAGACTGAATTTTTCAACTTTTGCCCATAAGCTTGATTATTTAATAGAGACTGATTTCATCTGCCCGTGTACGCCTCTGGATTACAGGGAGAAATTTTTAAAATTCACCAGCCAATATATAATAAAGATATCATTCCTCCTATAATATCTGTACTATCTCGTAAATCCTGAAGAGTCGATTTAACGCTTCTATAGCTTTCTTGTGAGACATCATACTTTCAACCCCACACTAAAAGCTGACATTGTGGAAGCATCCCGCCTTGAGAGCTATTTTTCTGAAATTTCAGATGAGTGAATCTTCAAATACAAGATTAAGCGATAATTTTAAAACAGAATGTGCTGTACGACCGTTGGTCAGTAAAGTCGCGGCTATACCAGAAGAACCCGTAGCAAGTAGCAATTGCAATCTTCTCGGTTTTTCTGATGGTCATTAATAATTAGTTTAGCAAAAAGTTTTTCCGGTTTCTCCAGGGCGTCGAGAAAAAGAGTGCACCACTGCCGGATTTTATTTTGCGTAACACTTGTTGGAAAACGTGACTTTGTTCTGGAGTTAATTGAGAGATAAATTTTGTTACTTGATGTTGCAATGCTATAAAATCGTAGTTTAATTCTCAAGCAATTTCATTATCGAAGCTATTTCAGTCGACATGTCTAGGACAAATCATTCCAAAATCATGTAGCTTCTTCCCAACCATTCTGAAAACCTTTATTGCGTTTCGTTTAGATGTGTTCATTGAAAGGCATATTTGCTTGTACTTGCTGCAATTGTCACAAAATATCTTCCGCCATGTAGTCTTTGTACTTATTCCAAAAGGTTTGAGGATTAGAAAGACCGAAGATGAAATAAGTATTGCATAAAGCTCCCTAATTTTATTCGGCAAGTGACAATGTATGGCTTCTCCTCTACAGAAATATCTAGTATATCTTCAAAGTAACACCTCCATGTAAAATATCTATGTTCAGTATAAGTGAAAAAATTGAGCAAAATATGAATATTTTATAATTAGGTTAAAAAAATTCAAAGTAATAAATATTCAATAAATCAAAACTTTTATGAAACTGTCAATTAATATTACCATAGAATCTTCAATATCATACGCGCAATTCGCTAAAACTTTATTTCGTTTCTCTCTTTAAAAGTTGGAGAAAATCTACATTAAAATATCTGGGATTGTCAGAATAGAGAACTTCTTAGCCAACTTGGCGATATTTCTCAAAGTTTGAGTTTGACATTTAACAAACGTAACGTAATAAACGTTTAATAAAAAACCCTTTAAAAAATTTCTTTTTGTAAAGATGCTAAATGACACTATGCTTCAGATATTTGTTATAAATGTGAGAAAATTTTTTATTTAAATTTCCATTATTGACCAAATGCATAATTTTGCACCAACTTGGCGGGGAGTAAGCAATGTCCCACGGTTTTAACCGCATAGTTCCCGTTCCTGAAGGAATATATAGTTAAAATATACCTTATGTTACTTGCTGATAATGTAGCTTTTCATTGGTGAAAAGATTTTTAAAATCGGACCAGCCGTTTTTGAGATTAGCCAGAACAAACAGACAGACTGACAAAAATTTTAAAAATTGATTTTTTGATATAAGTACCGTATATACCTTTAAATGCATTTAGTAAAAAGCTGCTGATTTTTGAAATTACAAACAGACACTTCAATTTTATTTAATTGTATAGATAAGGAGGTCGGAATACTGAGTCTCCATTTCGCTTAAGAATTCTTTAAACTGAAGATGGTAAAGTGCTTTTGACAAGATGCTGCTAACAATCTTGATTACCAAATTCATGACTGACATCAACTATTTCGGCTGAAAATGTTTGGGCTCAAAGCGCTCGCTTCTTGGTGTATTATGCCAGTGAAATGTAAGAATTTCGTGGTTTATTTTGTTCCGTAGAATCGTTGTTGCCCTTTACTTCTTCCTGTCATACTTCTGGCTCCATAAGTTGCTGTTTATACGATTTTATTTAAATCGATGTTATTGTCTTCAAGGCATTTTTGCACGGCATTCACTATATCTTCCCCTCTAGTTGGCCCCGAGAGCGATAGAAATCATAGAACTTTTTCTTTTGGACCTTGGGAAGACATATACCTGACAAAAAGTGCAACTTGTGCGGTGTCTTTTATGTTGCAAGACTCATTTATAGCAAGTGATAAGGCAGAAGAATATTGAATATCTTCCATCTGCAAATATATTCAGAGCGATTTGTGTGTGACGACAATATGATTCAGAACGGTTTTTAAATTTTTTTTGTTGATAAATTAAATAATATTTGCATATGGAACTAAAGAGCCGCAGTTTCCCATCCAAAGAGCCGCAGGTTGCCGACCACTGGGATAGCTGTTTATTTCAGGGGGAGGCGATTGGAATCTATTTTAGGAACTGATAGGAGTTATTGTGGGGTGTATAATGCTTTCTTAGTGAGTGAAAGATTTGTAGAATTGTCATTTCAATCAGACAAGTTCCTCACGCAAGCGTTTCGGATTTCCGAGGTGCACAATGTTGGACATAGAAAAAGTTTTCTTAAAATTACAGCGCTTCCATTAATTTCTTATATTTTTCCTTTCATACTATTTTTATTTCAAAGCACTCAATTTTTTTGAATTTTTTACAATTTACTTTAACTTTTAAATACACTTCTACTATTTCAAATTTTTCTTTTTTCTTTTTAATATTTTAATGCAATATGGGCTAAGGCAAAGCCAAGTTTGTTTTGCTACAAACTCAAAGCCCGAGATAGAAGGTGAAGTTTCCACATGGAAACAGGAATTCCACTAACGAATTCTACGTATAACTGTCATTTGATGTTGAGGCACTGAAATTCATCAATTTGATTCATAGCAACAGGTGGGTTCTGGACTGAAAGCTCTTAAAGCTAATTTCTGCAGTGAGTGGTGTCGTCAATGGATGCTATGCACTGGGGCCCTAAAATAATCAAGAATTAAAAAAATATACTCTTGCATATGAAAACTTTACAATATTCCTATTGAGATCAATATGGCGAGATGTAAAATTTATCGTAAACATTATTATTATATCTAAATTTCGATAATCTTCAAAATAATTCTTGATGTTACGAAAGTTTAGTTTTTGTTATTCGATTTGGGAAGCTCCTAAGAATCCCTACCTCAACTGGACTTTTTAGAAGATATAATTTAGAAATGGGGGACTTATATTAATAAAGTAACGAAATTTTTATGAAGAAGCCTGGTTGTTATTTCAATAGTAACTCTAAAAATAATGTGAATGTTTCAAAAATCTTAATTCAGGCTCTGTAAAGAAAGATCCTAACTATATATACATAGAAAAAATATTACATAGAAGTATTTTCAATGAAAAGAGAATGTTTTGAAAATGTAATTTTTCTTCATGTTTTTTGCTATAAAATTACATTTAAACAGTTTTAATGTAATGGAATATAATGGAAAATTTTAATCGAATTGTTAAGTAATTACTACTCTGTGCTAATGGGTCACATAAGCAGAATAAAAAATTCGTAAAACAGAGAACTATGCACAGATCTCAAAAATAAGTTATTTTTGTATTAGGAAAGGAAGTCTCCTTTCCGAAATTAAAGCAGCTTCGTCCAAATGGACTGCACTTTTAAAATTTCCTATTTGGAAAAAAATTAAATCATTATTAGATATGTAAATTTTGAAGATAAAAGATTAACTATAAAGGAGAAATTTTACAGGGTTTATTAAAGTAATTTATGTGCCTGGAGCAGGATTAGCAAAAGAAAGAGAGAAAGAGAGATTAACGTCGCTCTATAAAGCAACAAGAGGGCTATTGATCACAAACCTCGTAATGTTCAACCTCGGTCGGGTAACGAGAATGACACCTAAGCTGGTATCCCTCTTTCCTAACTACCACATGAATGGGAGGAATGGCCTCATCTACACGGAGGGTCTTTAGTGGCAACAGGATCAGCCTTTTTAAACACGCTTTTATAAGTTTCACTTGCATGTAACGGAATCTTAGAACTCGATTTTTACCTACTTAAAAATATCGAATTCATTCGAAATTTCGCACACTTGTCAAGGACCGATGACAATACAATAATTTCATAATTTTGTTCCATTGTCCTTTTCAGGCTCGTCAGGAATAAGGATAATTAGATTTGGCGACAATTCCATATACCCCTTCCAGATTTGGCAACTTATTGCATATATCATTTTTAAATTTGGCGACTAGTTCCGTATACCATTTTCAGATATGGCGAGTAATTTCATAAATCATTTCCAGATTTGGCGACTAATTTCAGATTTAACGACTAAAAGAATAAGGTCTAACCCTGAAGCGAGTGTTTTGAATTTAAAGCTAATTATATGCAGGAATAAAAAACACTTGCGGTTAATAGAAATAAAACAAAAACAAAAAGTGTTCTGTATCTGAGAAAGTGGAGGGTGGGTGTGTGTTAGCAATTTTTTACCATAATATAAACATTTTTCTGAAAATGAAAATGAAAAAAAAAGCCTCATGCATGTGAAAAAAAAATAATTTACGTTCCAACTACTAAATATTTTTTAAAATTTTTATAAAGCAATGCGTTTAGAAGTTATGATACAAATTAACATTAAAACAATATGTTTAAAAGGAGATAACACGATTGACACTTAATATTATCATGCTTTTATTAACTAGCTTTCTTTAATGTCTGTCCGGGTGGAATTTCGTAATTGATTTTAAACTGTGTGACTTTCCGAGGAGCTAGAGATTTGAAATTGGGACCATAGCTCAGAAGTGGATGACAGTGCATGAAAATGTGAAAAAAGAAAACAAAAAGGAAAAGGAGGAATTTTATAATTTTTAGTCTGTTATAAAAACATGGTACATTAAAAAAAATTTTATTCGAATTTTTCCTTCTTAACACACTTTTATTTGTTTGACCTGTTCAGAAGAAACGGAATCTAATATAACGATACGGGACTCATCCGACACCTCGAAACGGAGAGAATAAATACACTTCAGACCCGTTAATAATTTTTCCATTGAAGAGCAAGACTAATTCCACAGCCACGTAATTCCAGCTTCAAATATCAAACTCAAGGATAAATTCAACAATGAATAAATGATAGTTTAAAAAACACGCTTTTATTGTAGTTCGAACTAAAAAATGAAAAATAAATTATAATTTGAAAAAAAACTAAAAAACACGCTTTTATACTGAATCGAACTAAAAAGTAAAAAAAAATAATTCTTAATAAAGAATAAAATTATTAACGAGAAAATGAATGTCATTGGGGTAAAAGCGTGGGGTGTTCTATAAATGTATCTATAGTTATAATTTCTAACTTCTATTCCGAAAAGCTGAATTAGTGTAAAAATGTAGTACAAAGCACCCCACGCCTTTACCCCAATGACGTTCATTTTCTCGTAAATCATTTGATTCTTTATTAAGAATTATTTTTTAACTTTTTAGTTCGATTCAGTATAAAAGCGTGTTTTTTAGTTTTTTTTCAAACTATAATTTATTCAGCTGATACTACAATGAGACTTTATTGAGTTCAAGTATTTCGTATACAAGTATTGCAAATATAACTGAATTTATCTATGATATTACAAAATGTATTATAATACTATAGTAAAATAATTTCAAGTCATGTAATAAAAATCAAACTTTTTAAATTGCACCGACTTAAAACTGAGAAAAAATAAGATGTTATACGTACGAACCTGGGGGTTTCTAATTTCAGTTTGTATCATTATTATTTTTATAAGTGTTTCAAAACTTTTATAAAAACATTATGTTAAGATTAGGCTGAGTAATCTCTGTCATCGTATATATATAACAAATGCTATCAATTTTATGTAAAACATATTTTAAATGTAAAAAAAAATATATCCTCATATAACATATTTAATTAAAGTAGCGTTTTGATACAGTGTACATAATTTGGATAATAATATATTTTTTTTAAATTAGATCTTTAGAGGCAAATGGAAATTCAAATTTTTTAAATTAAATCTTTATGCCTTTACAAACTAACTGTATTTTTCTCAGACTTTTCAATTTTGAGGATATATTTCTCCCAAGGATTTTTTCTGTTCAAGATAATATGGAAAAAATTTTGTAGAATTTTCATATATATGTTCTTTAAAAGTTAGTTTGGATTTCGGTCTGAGAGCACTAATTATTTTTTCTAAAAATCTTAAATTAATAGTTTTAAAAAATTTGATATTTTTTCCTGGTTTAGCTGTAAAAATAATTATTAAAATTCAACAAGGAATTTTTAGTAGGGAAAATTAATTTGAAATGTTCAATTCCATACTAACTTTTGTTCTCAATTATCTAAGAAACAGAAGTCACTGAAAATAACTAAAAAAACTTTAAAAATTGAGTATTTTACAAGAAAAATTTGTAATTTTTAAAATAAAGACCGGTAAAAAAAAATTTTATTTGAAGAATCAATTTAATAATATAATCTAAAAGAAAACACAAATTACTTTCAATATTACTGACTTTAAAAAGGGCACTGTGTAGCCTTAACATCACTACTCAAGCTAGTAACACATTTAAAGCAATTAATTATTTTTTCTAGAGCGTACTATGCCCAGCTATAGATATAAAGATCAAGGAGGAAAATAAACGGAATTCAAAAAGTTCTACAAAACATATATATATACTAGCCATTACCCGCCCGCTTCGCTGGGCATTTCATGACGTTTTATAAATAAATAAATATATATATATATATATATATATATAGTAACATAAAATGAAAGAAATACATGGCATAATAAAATTGATAATACAAAATAATATCACTAACAAAGCTAGAAGATTCAAACCAGATTTAAAGAAACACACTTTAAAAATAATTAAAAAGTCTATTATAGAAGAATTAACTAAGTGTATGTATAACATGGAACAGAATTAGAACTTTAAAATGTAAGAAGCCAAAAGAGTCAATAGACTAAAATGAAGACCTGTTATGATTTCTAAAGCTGTTGCTGAATTAGGACCAGCAAAATTAGGGTTAAATATATTTTATGGATCCTACCTTCCCCTGTTCAGCAGAAATTTTATACATAACAGGAAAACATACCAATATTGAAAAGTTAGGCCTAAAACCAACCACGTGTAATTTGCAACCAAAAGAAAAATAAAATAAAAATAATAGAAAATATGAAAGGAAATGAATCCTAACAAAATACAAATAAAAATAATTTTGAAAAGGAATAATGAAGCAAAAACTTACATGAAAAAATGCAAATAACCGGAGAGCGGGAAAAACTGTACGTACGAGAACAATACGCTAAATGATCGTTAAAAATGACGTGTTAAGTTGATAAAGCCAGATGCAAAAATTAGTGGCGCCACCTGGATAGTTTTTTTGTAATTAAACAAAGCAAACTAAAACAAATTGAAAATAATAAAAAACAGAAGGAGAAAAAAACAAAGAATAATACTTAAACTTTGAAAAGGAGAATTAGAGAGATAATTTAGACATATATTTAAAAATGAAGTTACTTGGATAGTTGTATTCCAAGCAATTATTGCGGAATAGCTTAAAATTATTTTGCTTAACATCATTATCTGTGACTAAATCGTTATTTCTTTTTATAAAATTTAAGATGATATTTCTAAAAATAGATAAGAGAGATGTAGGTTACTTTCCCAAAAAGGCATTTTAATAATGTTAAAATCAAAAGAGTCTCTTTTATCAAAAATATTACTAATTAGTATATTATTCTTAACAATTAATTGTAGGTCTAAAAAGTTTGCAGAGTCATTATTATAATTGGTTTTCAATAATTTCAGATATAGGGGATAATATTTAAAACTAGGAACAAAATTTACTATATTACTAAAGATGATTAAGTCATCTATGTATCTAAAAAAGTAACAAGAATCTATACTAATGTTATCATATTCATAAAAGTGCAGATAAATATTGGCTAAACAGTTACTCGCAGGTCCTCCTTGTGGAAGACCTTTAATTTGCTGATAATAAGAGTTATTGTGAAAAATATAATTTTCATATAGTACTAGATGAATAATTGAAAGATATTTATCATACTTAATTATTTTATTCAAAGAATATTTGTTATAGGCTATTTTGAGAATTTTAACCATATCCCCAATATCTATGGAATTAAATAAATCTTCAAAGTCATAGGTGTGAATAGAAGTAATTTTTTTATCTTGCATGTACTTAATGATATCCAAGCTATTCTTAACTATAATCGAATTATCAATACTGTCTAATGTGGATTGAATAACCTTTTGTAGCTTTCTACCCGGAAGTGTAATATAAGTTTTAAAGCCGTTTGTTATAGTCCTAAATTTAATAGGATTTTTATGAAATTTTGGAGTTAAGAAAATACGAGGGAATTTAATATCCGAAATGCGTAAATCTAATTTTTTATAAAAAGCAGAAATTCGATTAAAAATTTCTCTATTGCTAGAATTAGATTTTTTAAAAGCATTATTATATATATATATATATATATAATTATCGATATCTAAGCCCTAGCATTAAGAATTCGATTATATTGAAAAATATAAGTATACCTGTAACTCTTGACTCTTAATATAAAAAAGTACAGGACTTCTAATTTGTGTTTTCTAAAAATTTTAAAAATTGAAGTATAGAAGGATGTTTGTACTTTCGTAACCCTATGACCAAGTGGATTTCTGCTTAACCAATTTTTGGTAGAACTCAACTCCGTAAAGTAAGCATGTAAGAAAAATTTTAAGTCTATATCTAATAGAGTAAAAACGAAGTTTTTATTATCAATTCCCTCCGTAATTCCGTTGACAAATGTTCTCCAATATAACTGTTCTTAGTGGATTTCAATTTAACAAATGGAAAATGCAAACCAAATTCCACTATTATAGTCCTTGTAGTTCGAAAAAAGGAATTTTTTTTTGTGTCAATACGCCCCAGTAACCCCATGCTCCCCCAGGAGTTGATTCCCTAAAATGCATTCTTAGTAGATCCCTATTCAACAAAAGAAACATGCTTAACCAATTTCAAGTATATGGGTCTAACAATTCAAAAACGGGATTTTTTTTCCATAATTTCCCCGTGACCTTTCGCAACCCTCCTTGGGGGTTTATTTTCGTTTTAATGTTTCGTTTTAATGGAACTCTGTTCCATGAAAGGAACATGCCCACCTATTTTCAAGCAGGTGGCTATAATAGTTTAAAAAACGGAAATATTTATCCATTACGCTTCTTAATCCCCCGAAATGAAATTTGTGGTTTAATTTTCGCGAAACCCATTTTGTAGCGGTTCTCTACTCTGCGAAAGGAATCTTTTACCAAATTTCAAGACTGTACGTCTGATAGTTTAAAAATGGGAATAATTAACTATAGAGCCCCTTGAGAACCCGGAAACCGCAACTTGGGGGGGGGACTGTTTTCCCAAAACCCATTTTAAGAAATGTACTGTATGAAAGGAATCTGCTTACCAAATTTGAAGACTGTGAGTGTAATAAATTAAAAATATAAAACAATTATCTAGAACGCCCCTTGAGCCCCATCAACGCCACCTGGGGTCAATTTTCAGAAAACACATTATATAGCGGATCTTTCCTCCATGAAAAAGGATTCTGCTTATCATATTTCAAGAATGTACTTCTAGTAGTTTAAAAATGAAAATTCTTATCTATAACGCTCCTTAAGCCCCGTAACGCCACTTGGGAGTCGATTTCAACGAAACCCATTTTGTAGCGGATCTCTACCCTATAAAAAGAATCTGCGTGCTAAATTTCAAGACTGTACGTCTAATAGCTTATAAATCGGAATTTATAAAGCTTCCGCCCCCGCAACATCCCTTGGGGTTAATTTTCCCCAATCCCATTTTGTAGCGGATATTTACTCCATGAAAGAAACATGTCTACCAATTTTCAAGCAGGTAAGTCTAGTAGTTTAAACAAGGAAATGTTTATCTATTACGCTCCTTAATCCCCCGCAACGCCACATGGTGGTTTATTTTCACAAAACTCATTTTGTAGCTGATCTCTACTCTATGAAAGGGATCTTTTTATCAAGTTTAAAGACTGTGCGTCTAATAGTTTAAAAAATGGAATAATTATCTATACCGCTCCCTAAGCCCCCGCAACACCCCTTGGGGGTCGATTTTCACCAAACTCATTTTGTAGCTGATCTCTACTCAATGAAAGGAATCTGCTTACCCAATTTCAAGATTGTACGCCAAGTAGTTTAAAAATGGAAACAATTATTTAAAACGCCCCTTAACCCCCGTAACGCCCCTTGCTGCTCGAATTTCGCAAAGTCCGTTCTTAGCGGATTTCTACTCCATGAAAAGAACATGCCTACCAATTTTCATGTCTGCAGGTTGAATAGTTCCGGAGATATCGTGATTAGTCAGTCAGTCAGTGAGTGGGTGTGAGTCGCTTTTCTCCTTTATATCTATAGATAGATAGATAGATAGATAGATAGATAACCCAAATTTGTGCTGGTCTTAATTCAGTAACAGCTTTAGAAATCATAATAGGTCTCCTTTTTAGTCCATTGACTCTTTTGGTTTCTTCCATTTTTATTACACTATATATCTTTATATATAAAGGAGAAAAGCGACTCACTCACTGACTGACTGACTCACTGACTGACTGACTGACTGACTAATCACGAAATCTCTGGAACTATTCAACCTACAGACTTGAAATTTGGTAGACATGTTCCTTTGATAGAGTAGACATCAGCTAAGAAAGGATTTTCCGAAAATCGAAACGCAAGGGGCGTTACGAGGGGTTAAGGGCTTTAATAATAATTGTTTCCATGTTTAAAGTACTTGATGTACAATCTTGAAATTGTGTAAGCGGATTCCTTTCAGAGAGTAGAGATCCGCTACAAAATGAGTTTGCTGAAAATCGACCCCCAAATGGCGTTGCAGGGGCTTAGGGGGCGTTATAGATAATTATTTCCATTTTTAAACTATTTGACCCACTGTCTTTAAATTTGATATATAGATTCCTTTCGTAGAATAATGATCAGTTACAAAACGGGTTTTGTGAAAACAGACTTCTAAGTGGCGTTGCGAGGGATTAAGGGGCGTAATAGATAAACATATCCGTTTTTAAACTACTTCACCTACCTGCTTGAAAATTGGAAGGTAAATTTCTTTCCTGGAGTAAATATCCGCTACAAAATGGGTTTTGGGAAAATTGACCCCCAAGGGGTGTTGCGGGGCGGGGGTTTAAGGGCGTTATAAATTCCTATTTTTAAGTTATTAGACGTACAGTCTTGAAACTTAGTAAGCAGATTCCTCTCATAGGGTAGAGATACGCTAAAAATGGGTTTCGTGAAAATTGCCCCCAAGTGGCGTTGAGGGGACTTAAGGGGCGTTATAGATAATTATTTCCATTTTTAAACTATTAGACGCACACTCTTTATATTTGATAAAGATATTTCTTTCATAGAGTAGAGATCAGCTATAAGAAGGTTTTGTGAAAACAGACCTCTAAGTGGCGTTGCAGGGGAATAAGGGGCGTAAGAGATAAATATTTTCGTTTTCAAACTATTTGACCTACCTGCTTGAAAATTGGTAGGAATGTTTCTTTCATGGAGTAAATATCCGCTACAAAACGGGTTTGGGGAAAATTGACCCCAAGGGGTGTTGCGGGGGGTTAAGGGCAGATATAAATAATTATTTCTATTTTTAAACTATTAGACGCACGGTCTTGAAATTTGGTAAGCAGATTCCTCTCATAGGATAGAAATACACTGCAAAATGTTTTTTGTGAAAATAGACCCCTAGGTGGTGTTGCGGGGGTTCAAGGGGCGTTATTGATAATTTTTTTGCATTTTTAATTAATTGGACGCAAAGTCTTCAAATTTTGCTAAGCAGATTCCTTTCATAGAGTGCAATTCCCCTACAAAATGGGTTTTGTGAAAACAGACGCAGAAGTGGCGTTGCGGGGGCTCAAGTGGCGTTATAAACAATTATCCCCATTTTTAAACTGTTAGACGTACAGTCTTGAAATTTGATAAGTAGATTCCTTTCGTAAAGTAGAGAACCGCTACAAAATGGGTTTCGCGAATATCAACTACTAAGTTTAATTTCGGGAGATTAAGAGGCGTAATCGATAAATATTTCCATTTTTAAACTACTTGATCATCCTGCTTGAAAATTGGTAGGCATGTTCCTTTCATGAAATAGAGTTCCTCTAACAAAGAGTAAAATGAAAATTGACCCCCAAAGATGTTTGCGAGGGGTCAAGAGGAGTTACAGAAAAAAATTCCTGTTTTTAATTGTTAGACCCATATACTTGAAATTTGTTAAGCATGTTTCTTTTGTTGAATAGGGATCCACTAAGAATAAATTTTAAGCAAATCAAGTTCTGGGGGGTTGCAAGTCTGGGACGTATTGACAAAAAAATTACTTTTTTCGAGCTACAAGGACTATAATAATGAAATTTGGTTTGCATTTTTCTTTTGTTGAATTGAAATCCGCTAAGAGCGGTAATTTTGGAAAACGGCTCTCAACGGGATTACGGGGATATTTATAGTAAAACTTTTGCTTTTTTTCTGTTAGATTTAGACTTGAAATTTGGCTTGCATGTTCAATTTACGGAGTAGAGATCCACCGAAAATTGGTTTTGCGGGAATCCACTTGGTTTTTGAGTTACGAAAGAGCAAACATCATTCTATGCTTCAATTTTAGAGATTTTTAGAAAATACAAATTAGATGAGTTCTGCCCTTTTTTTTTTATCAACGGTGACAGTTACAGGTATAAGTATATTTTTCAATTCAATCGAATTCTTAATGCTAGGACTTAGATATCAATAATTTATACATATATATAAGCAGTAAAAATTTATAAAACATCGTGAAATACCCAGCGAAGCGGGCGGGTAACAGCTAGTATATTCATATATACACGTATGTATATATATATATCGTCTCCCTCCACCACTTCTCTCAACAAAAATAAAACTTCGGATATTATTTTTTTCCTCAAGTCTCAACTGAAGATATACTAAATTTTTCTTCAAAAAATTTAAACTCCCTTCCCTCTTCTTAGCCCGATGGACTTTATTTTTGATATCCAAGACAACAATCATAAACATACTTGTGAATTCACTGAAGAACTTCCTCTATAAATCATGAGTCTTATGAAGATAATTTCATGAAAAAATTGATAGGAATATCAGATTTCAATGGCGCACTACTGTTCTCTACACCGCTCCTCTGGGGAATTTAAGCATCGCAATCGTGTCACTAGAAAAGGAGATCAAAGCAGTAAAAATTCAAAAGAAAAGAGCCGATCACAAAAATGCACCTATTTTATCTCCGCTTATAACCGGCGACACTAAAAATAACATTATGATAGTACAAACGCAGACTATATACAATAAATATTCTAAAAACGTTGCACGTAGGAAATAAAAAAGGGAAGCTTAGTTTGGAAATTAATTTAATGAATATATAATAATTTAATTGAAGGCTGTGAAATTTGTGTCACATTTTCATGAGTATTGAAAACACTGGCGGAGCTGGTCCTGAGTGGACCCTGTATCATCCTTGAGGGCACTCTCTAAGGCTACCCCTGCGATTTTCTGCTTACACGTTTGGGTGCCCGCCCTCAAAGCTTGGGGCCCCGTATCATTGATACGCGATAACTATGCCCCTGATTGGAAATAGCATTAATTTGTAAAACAAGAAATGGAATGCTGTTAAAAAAGGACTGACAAAAAAGTGCTCTAGTTAATATTTTCTAAAAATAACACTTTCTTTTTAAAGATTCAAATCCAAACTTTATTTCCATAATAAGCATCCTTCTTTGACAATTTCAAATACAGTTTGTATCTAAGAGATATGTGCAGAACGAAACTTATTAAAATTTCGCATATTTCTATCAAACAAAGAGAATTAGATCGATAAATAAATAAAGGTAACAAAGATAAATAAAACAAATATATCCCCTAAAACTCGAAAAAAAACTTTTTCTAATTTTCAAATAAAGATCTACCAAATTCTTCGTCGAAAAATTAAAACCCCCACCCATATTTCCTTTCCCTTCTTAATCTTATGGGCATTGTTTATGATACCTAAGACAATGTAGACGTATTTGTCAAGAGACAATTTGAACGTTTTCTTCCTAAAAATCCGGAGCCCTATAACGATGATTTTATAGAAAAGTTGGAATGAATTACATGATTTCTAAACTACAATACCAATTTCCACAAAAAGGGATAAATGTCATCCGAAACTAGGAAACAGTAAAATTCTACAATAGAATTCCCTCAAAAATGTTGTACTCAAAGGCCTACCCTGAAATACAATAATTCATGTGACAAAATATCAAGTGCATTACACTTAATTATTTTCGATATGAATGGGAAAAACTCACATAATAATTATACCCAAATTAAGCAAATATATCCTATGTTTTCCGACAAATCTAGACCGATTAGCCTCATCATTTCTGTAGAAAAATGTATTTTTGAGTAGATTCCAGAACTATAAATACTTAGAAGTGCAATGCACATTTTGATGCCGATCCACTAGCACGGCTTTCAAAAAAAAATGTCTCCGCACCCGATTTTGTGCTGCAGTGATAGAACCTTATTCAAACGTTGAAACTATTTGTAGAAAACTCTTTCACATCCATTTCCTAACCATATGCCATTTCCTAACCTCCATATGCTGACACGTTTTTCCTCTCGATCTGGTTCTTCAAAGAGCGCATGCGCTCTCATACCGACTACATCTGTCAATCATTTCTAAACCACACCCCGTTGCTATAGTAATGATAGGTTTCCAGAAAACAAGCTTCATCTTTATGACGTCATCCGAGTTGCAAACAACGCCATCTGTTGGATAAAGCAGATCTGTGAAATTTCGACAACGCTCTTAAATTTAGATTTTATTCAAAAACAGCTCTGATAATATCAACTATGTTAATATGTTGTTCCCTTTCCTTTATTATAAGTGTTGTTTTCCACTGTTTAATTTTGCAAAGACATTGAGCTAAAATTAACGAGTATAAAATTATCTCGTGGAACCCGAGACAGCAAACAAGGGATGTCTTAAGGCCATGGGCCCAGGCCCAGTGCCTCATCCTCGGTGGAAACCTCGTTTCGTTCTCGAATCTGTCTTAATTAGATCACGATCCGGATAATTTTAATGATCAAAAATTACTCCCGTACATATTTTCCGAAAAACAGAGAATTTTAAACTACATGTCAACTAGCAAAAGTGGTAAGACTATATTATCATGTGATGACCGTTTTTTATATCTAAGCCTAGGCCTAATACCATAAACAATCATTCAGTTGATTTAATAGAAATGCGGCCATCGGTCAAGCTGGTTTACGCTTAGGTTTCTGAGATTGTGAGTTGTACACATTTATTTGTTTCAAATTACCGTTTGAACGAGTATTTGACAATTCATGCTATATACACTGTCTACTTTTAAAGATCTCAGGAAGAGCCTACTTAGGAATAAGGGCCCAAGGCCTCAAAAATCTCAAGATTTCTCTGGACCCAGAGCCTCAAAGAGTCTAAAAACGTCTCTGTAGTAAACAAAGGAATATTCACAGTCTAGTATGAAATATACATTTTAATATAAAATGTTTTAATTTAATTTTATTACATTAACATAAAAGTTTAAAATGAGTTGCAAAATAAAGTTATTACATATAAATAAAAAAATTTCAGTTTAGGGTATGAGCTTCAGGTGTATTTGTAACTATACACAAACTTCACAAAGAACTTGAATCAATTTTCCATACATAATTATTTCTTCTCCATTTTTTTATTGTGACTCCTATCACCTATGTGGAACCCAGGGTTCCATGGAACACAGTTTGAAGACCACTGCGCTAGACGGTTGAAAGAATTCCATAATTACGTTTCGTAAAATGGTCATTATTCCCTTTTACAACTCACTCATCTTCAAAACTAGTCCATATTCCTAATTACAAAACTCTACCCATTTCGTCAAAAATTTGCTTCATTGAACGAGAGATTTTCACTTGTGGAGGTTGAAAAGTTTTAAAAATGTGTTCAAATTACTAAGCAGAGTGAGGTCTCATAAGTGATTAATACTTCTGACACATCACTCAATAAGCAAACATATAGATGACGCTACTTTGTAACTTTCCAACATAGAACTTTCAAACTAGGGTTTGCAGCCCCAGGATCCCGAAATCCCGGTGGTTTTTTCAAATCCCGGGATCACAGGATTAAAATAACTAATCCCGGGATTTAATTTTTGTCTGAATTATATTTAGAATTTTTTTCAAATTATTGTGAATCTGATATTATATTTAATGTAACTTATTTACCTTTTTTGTACTGTACACGTTTAATGTCAGTTTTTTTACGTGTTTAACCTTGGAGGGTTCGAGGTGAATGTGCATGTTAAACTGTGAAATTTGATATGTGTTCTCTTATTCTCTTCTCTAACTTTCTACCCGTTGCGAGTGGGGTCAAAAAACGGACATTTATCTTACTCTCAGGATGTCCGGTGTCAGCTAACTTGGACAGAGGTAATTAGAATTTTTGGAAAATATCTAGTAGGGCTTACAGTCCCGGAATTCCTAAACCCCGGGATCCCGGTTTTTTTCCAATACGGAAATACCGGGGAAAATAACTAATTCCGAGATTTAATTTTTGTCTAAATTATATTAAAAAAATTTTCTAAGAATTTAATATTTCAAAAATTTATATATTGTTTATGAAATATGTACGTAGAATTTTTGTGTGCAATTATAAGTGCTATATAGGTAATATATAGCACTTATAATATAGCACAGCTCTCCTTTCTCGTATGGGAGAAACGTCGCACAGATCTAAGTGGTTCACTGCAATGCTTACACAATAATGTAAGCAACATCTCAAGAATAGATTTTGTCACATGTCTTTCTTCAATTAAGCCGTTAATTAATAGCGAACCTGCTTGGAAGACTTGAGACACTTCAAATACCATTGCATTTCTAACAGCTCATGCAACTTGATCTTCAATTTCAAATGAGGTAACACTTGAAATTGATTCACATTCTGATTCAATAACTGGATCAATTTATATACAAAAACCATTGAGTGTAGCAGAAGAACTAAATAAAGTTATCAAAGAGGTATATGCACCAATGCAGTCTATTAGATTTGAGACACTGTCATCAAAAATTCAAAAAGAAATATCTCTTTTTTTGAAAATGGAGGGAGACGTGGTGACTACCTGAAAAGAACATACTCCTATTTAATGACGATAATACCTACTAGTAAAGAATCGGAACGTGCATTTTCTTCGGTGGGACATTTTGTAGCAAAAATGAGAAGCCATTTCAATGATGAAACGCTGGAGGAGCTGTTTTTTTTTTTTAGCTTATTTACAGAAACACAAAAAATGCTTTTTTTTTTTAAATTTCATTATGTACGATTTTTATTTGTTTTTTATGATGAATTAATTTTTTATTTGTTTCATTAAAATAGTATTAAATCAATTTTTAATTATATTATTATGCAATTTCAACTATGCTAATATGTAAATATTGTTAATAAATAGTCCAACCCTAATCCCGGGACCAATCCCTGGATTTGAATAAAGTAATTTCGAAATCCCGGGATTGAAAATATGACACGGGATTGCAAACCCGTATACAATACCCGTAACAATAATGTATAATGTGTCTTCGAGGGTGAATTAGTGGTATAGCATTATCTCTCAAAGTAATATGATATGGTTAATTTGGAAATTCCCCTATCCCAGTAAGTACATCTTTATATCGCCTAATTAACTCATTATTACTCATTATACTGCATTCAATAGCATTAATTCTTTCAATAAGTTTTAATTCCTAACAACCTCTTAACCCTAACATTGGTTTAGATTTTATATTAACTACATTGAAAGTCAAAGGAACATTTCTGAGTTTATCAGTAGAGCAATTAATTGTAAGGGAACCATTTTGTGGCTTTAATTTAAAATTACCATGTGTAGTTAGAGATAAATTAGTTCCACTAAGATTTTGGATTAATTTTAAACCACTCACTTAAAATATACAGAGGAAAAATATGTATTTCAGCACCAGTGTCCAGTTTAAAATTTACATCAAAACGCTTATTATTTACATCTAATGTAGCATTTTTAAACCAAGTTGTTTTACTTACCATTTCAACATTCTTAACATTAGAGTCTGTAGCATTTCTAATTTCACTTTAGTTTCACGCACATTCACAGAATCAATGTAAACATCCAGTTCATTTTCAAGAAAGTTCATTTCTTGAATGCTCTTTGGACTCTTGAAACATTTAGCAGCAAAATGGTTTTATTTGTTACAATTGGCACAAATTTTTCCAAACGCTGGACACTCTCGAGGCTTGTGTTTTCGTCCACACTTTTTGCAGTTACACTGGGTTTTAGGTCTGTTCTGATTCTCCTTCTTCTTCACGAAGTTTACCGTGGCTGTTTCGGATTTGTTCCCGGCTCTCTTCATCTGCCCTGACGATTTCAATCACTTTTTCTAAACCAAGGTTATTTTCTCGTAGTCGTTCTTGTAATCCACTCTCTTTAATTCCCAGGACAATGCGGTCCCGAATCGATCCATTTTCTTGCTCTGCAAACTCGCACGTGGATGATAGTCTTGAACAGAGTGACATAGAATTCAATTGTTTTGTCCTCCAATCGGACACATAACCAACATTCTGTCATGGTGAGCAATATTCTTTAAATTTTTGAAGAACCTGCGAGAAATTCGCTTTTGATTCTGGCGATTCAAACTTGAAGGTGTTGTAAATTTCAAGTCCTTCACTGTCCAATAGATTTAAAAGGATAGCGATTTTAGATTTTATCTGCTCGTTCGTCTTTTTCCGTTGCGAGCAAATAATTCCTCCTCTCCCTTTCATTTTTGTACTCTTACCCAGGGAAAATTGCAGTGGAGCAGGTGGCCGGAATGCTTCCATCCCGTGGTTCTCTTTTTAATCTGATTTAATCGCTGAAACTCCAGTCACCATGTTAGTATTATATGTTTTAATATGTTCTTCAGAAATTATAGATTTGACGAGTTCAAATAGTTGTTGGTATAAATATCCTTTTATTTAACATGAGATTTTGACGGACCTAAACACATTCTTCCTCTAATCCTCTTGGGAAATCTTTGGTCAATCAGTTCAAATTTAATCACAACGACCCCCCCCCCCTGAAGAAGCAGGTGTGATATTCAGATTAGGTCAGATATATATAGTCTAGGCTTTCAAGCTAGTAATATTGAGATATAGAGAACCTAATTAGGAGGAGAGATTGCTAACGATCAGGTATTATTATATTTTATTGCGGTTTCAGAGATTAGATAGTTGAAGGTATTAAAGTAACGATTGGTCACCATATTTAAGTTATAACTCAGATCTTTAGAGCAGTGGATTGATCCTATGAAAGAAGGATCGCTATATAAGAAGTCTTCTCATAATTCGCGCCTCTCGTTGTTTAATCTCTTATTGCTCATATTAGTAACATCTTTCAAGTGTGAATTTATAGATTGGAAAATAGATTGGATAAATAATATGGCTAGTCATTCTTCACTTCCTCCCACACCTCTAGACGGAGTTGAGAGAAGAACTCAACCCGTATAAGAGGACCACCGTCATCTCATAACAGCAACAACACTATCAATGATAAACAGTTACAATATAACAGTTAACAAACTACACATTCACAGTTATAGCTATCATGACACCGTATGAATCATACGGGGCCCCCAAGCTTCAGGTGCAGCAAAATATTTTTTAAAAAATCGTAGAATGTAAAGGGGTCTCAAAAAAGCACCCAAGGAATTTAGATACAGGACCCACTCAGAACTAGCTTGGTAGTACTTAACATGATGTTTTACACTTGCCTCCAAAAGTTAAGGAACAACATGTTTTTCGAAGCTCACTGTAAAACAAATGACAGTAGCAATAAAATTTATAGTTTACATAAATGATAAAAACGAACTTTATACAAATTTATGCAAAAACAATAGCTGCCACTTTTTTAATAGAAAAGAACAGATATATATATATATATATATATTATATTATATATATATATATGAGTGAGAGAAAAATCTGCATTTTTCAGGCTTTTGTAACTAAGCGTGTAAATTTTGTTGATTTACAACTTTTGTTAGCATATTTGTTGACAATAGGCAGTGGGGTCTCGCAATGTGTGAGAGAAGCCATTTGCCCTATTCGTTAAGATGGAGGGTGGTCGGATGGAGGGAAAGAGGGTTATCACAGGCTGATGCTGCTAGGTGTCTTAATGTGTCTCGTAGTGTTGTCTGGAATCAATATCAAACCGAAGCATCTATGTCCAGAAGACATGTTACAGGTCGACCACGAGCTACAACGCTTGCAGGAGACCATTTTATCGCTCTTTTGGCCCTTAGGAGAAGAAGGATTTCTGTGCTGCAACTTGTTGCAGACCACTCTGTAGCATCAAGGAAAAGAATATCCGCTAGTACGGTGCAAAGGCGTTTTCACAATTCAGGTCTCTATGCAAGGCGACCAGTTGTGTGTGTACCCCTCAACAGACGACAGAGAAGGGCCGCTTATCTTGAGCTAGAGAACACGTTTCCTGGACCAGACAGCGATGGGCTTCTGTATTCTTTACAGACGAGTCCAGATTCTCACTGGAGAGCGATTCAGGACGTCTGCTCTGGAGGGAACGAAGCACCAGATATCATCAATCCAACACTGTTGAAAGACACAGTTACCGAGGTGGTGGAATAATGATTTGGGCAGGGATCTCATTCGGTGGTCACACTGATGTGTTCCAAGGAGGACCTCTGGCTGATGTGAGATATCGGGGTGAGATCCTTGATCCATATGTCCACCAGTATTTCGGTGCAATTGCCAATGACTTCATTTTAATGGATGATAATGCACAACCTCACCAAGCTGTAGTTGTTGAAGAATATCTTGAGGATCTTTATTTGGAGAGAATGGAATGGCCAGCTCTATCTCCAGATTTAAATCTGATAGAGCACCTTTGGAACTATCTTGGTAGACAGGTTGCTGCTTCAAGGTCTTTAGGAGAGCTGGAACAAAGCTTACTCCGTGTCTGGTCTTCACTTCCCATTTCGGTAATTGACAGCATGGAAGTTCGATGCCGCCCAATGCATTCAAGCTAGGGGTGACCATACCCCTTATTAAAACCCATTTTTGTTATGTTTCTATGACATTTTACCACATAAAACTGTGATTATTATTTTTTCCGAGAATGAACTTTTCCAGAGAGATTGCCTTTTTTGTTGTAAATCATTTTTGAATTTTTGTTATGTAAATTTCTATCTTGCAGTCAATACATAACTGTTTTGTGCACATGTCAGCCAAATTTGGTGTTTCTACATTCATTCATTTGCAAATAAGGCGCAAAAAACTGGTTGTTCCTTAACTTATGGAGGGCAGTGTATATTGAGGATGATACCGATGATCTTTTCTCCTCGATTTGCGCATTAAAATTATTATTGAGGGATGCCTCGATTAGGTCGTATAATTGGTTAGGGTTGCCATGGGCGGCACTGATTTGGTTCAAATTTCCGGCTATCCTAGAGACCCTGCAAAAGACTTGAGAGAGTTGAGAAAGTGCGAACATGGCTATTTGAAGAGCTTGCTGAATACTGATGTTAGTAGCAGCATTCAGAGGATAATTTTGAATAGGAATGGGGTTTATTTGTTAAGTAGTTATGGCCTCAGTTTGCCGTGAATTCCCAGCTCTTTGAATGCTGTGTGTTGCCATATGTCGTGATTTATTAGTGTGAATGGTGTTTTGTGTGGCCGCTTGTGCGTATGATGTGTTTCGGTCTGTCTATGCTATTAAATATATTTGTAAATGTGTTTTTGTTTCTGTTAAGTGCAGCGCTCTTAGGGGGCTTTGGGTAGCAAGGGCAACCATGCCAGTTGGCCATGTGGCCGTAGACCTGACAGTTTATGCAGTACTTGATTTCTAGTTTTTGATTGATGTGGCAATCGCGTGTGATATGAGCTTCTCCACATTTTAAGCAGCGGGGCTTTTTGTGGCAGTTTTCAGAAGTGTGGGTGAAGTTGTTGCAGGTGAAACGTTGGGTGGCTCCTTAACTTTCGAAGCCTTCTACCCTAATGCTCATGTAGCCTATTGTTTTTAAGTTGAACATTTTAAGGTTATGAATATTGCGTGGAAGTGTGATCAAGTAAACGGGTAATGGTTGTTTTGTTTTTCTGCCTATAAGTTGAATGACTTTCTCAGGGTTAAATACGAGAAGTACAAGATCGTCTTTAATTTCAGTGCATTTTATGTTTTTAGGTAGTCCTTTAATTACTACCTTGATTGGTCTGTTTGATTTGGGTGTTATTACGTAGTGTTGGTATCTGAGTTTTTCAAGTAGGTCGACTATAGTGTCATGTTCTTCGTCTGTGTTTGTGTATAGTTTAATGAATTCTCCTGTGGTTTTGGTTCTTATTCCTGGGTAAAATTGTGAGATTGTGCTGATGTGTTCGCAGTATGAGTCTGTGATTTTGAGCATAATTGGTGGTGCCAGCTTAGGGTTTGGAGTGTTACCGGGTTGTGGTGACAAGGGTGTCACTCCGGTGTGTGATCCTTGGTTTGTGATTGGAGTAGTGGGTATTTGGTGTATGTTTTGAGAGGACGAGGTTGTCACTCCTGCTTGTGAGTGTTGTACTGCAGCGTTATTGATGATATTTGTAGTGATTCTAGCTGACTTGTGCCATACCTGGAGTTTTTAAGAGAACTTTTCTAGCGGCTTTGCTAGCAGGTGGTGTGATGAATCCGTCATTGTGCCTTTTGGCAAGAGATCTGGGTGTACCAGGTGGTGATGCTTTAGGTGTGTGTGTTGGGGTGTTAGCAGGTGAAGTGTGCAGTGGGAAGCCTAGTGTAGTACATTTTGGTATAGAGCCAAAATCACTCACCACATTTTCTAGAAGTGCACAGATTTCCTCGTGCTCCCTTTGAATCTTTACATACAGGGGGTCGTCAGGATTGTGGCTTCAATTCATTTCTAGGGTCTCCATGATCCTTTTGTAGCCGTCACGGGTGGCGGTAAATCATTTGATATTGACTGTTGTTCGTACCAATCTCTGGCAGGGCGTCTCCTCAGTCGTACCATTGTGGTCAGTTGGGGGTGTACCTGGTCGTGAGTGTGGCGGGGACAAGTCCATTTCGTCTAACAGATTTTCCATATTTCGGTCCGGGTCAAATTTGGGTAAAGGAGTTGAAAAATATGTCGAAGTCAGTAAGCTGACTTATAATCCCTTCAGCCCTGATAAGGGCTATTAGAAGTCGAGTAGTGCTGCTTTCCTGGCTGCTCTCAGCTCGCTAGTAAAGAGCGTCGTATCTACTCCGTGTCTCAAGCGACCGTGCTCCAACGAATCCAATAGAGTAAGAGTTAAACGCTCTCACACACACTCGTGTCTAGTCACCCATATATACTCTAAACTCCCAAAATTCCCGTTTTGCCTTATACACTTAATCGCTGCCAGGCAGCGTCCAATGCGCATGCTCGAACAGTATGTTTACACATCTTTTACTTGTAACTTTCTCCCCATCACGGAGTAATGTCACAACGGACATTCTTTTCGCCCTTACGATATCCGGTGTCAGATATCCAAAAGGAAACAGAGGTAATAAGAGGTTTTGGTAGATAGAGAGCCACA
>BMAO01037032.1:269883-293048 GCA_019973975.1 Trichonephila clavata
CAAATATGAGACATTACATGTACTCAAAATTTCAAAAATGGTTAATTAACACTATCAAACAAATTAAAAAGATATTCAGGATTAAAAAAGTTTTTTTAATATACTGGCTACATATTTTAAAGATTGGGGTTCAACAACAAATTTAGTTCTCATAAATCTTCCGAACTATTTTTCGTTTCTACCACGCTACCCGCGGACGAACACATGAGTACTAGATTGTTTTGATATTGTAAGGCTTTTATAGGAATTTAGCGGGAAAATGTATTAAAAATGCCTTTTTCTTTAGGATTACTTAAAAAAATCAATTTAAGGTATGTGCCTACCCTCCGAGCATTTTATTGAAAGAAATTTTCATCTAAAAAAAAACACTTTTTCTTAAAAAGGGTGTGCATAGAACTAGGAATTAAGGTTCAAGTGTAGTATAGATACTTGGCGATGTCAAATTTTTTTGGTGACCAAAATCGATCGCCAAGCTACTTCACTTAGCGATAGGTTTCCCGAAGCCAGAATGAATTCGTTATCTCACCAATAATATCTATATAAAAATCGAAAGGCCCTCTCCCCTATACTACACTTGAGTCAGGAATTAAAATACAATTCCACAAAATTTTAAATTATTTTGGATAGATTGGGAATTTTTAGTTAAAAATTGCAGTTACAGTAAACCTTGTATTGAAAATTCGAATTAATATATTCAAATAATGTTAAAACTGCACCCAAATAACATCATTATCTGTGCCTAGAGCGATAAGAGTTACATTATTTTTTGAAATTTGTCAATTTTTTTAAAAAAAAAGCATATTTTTTCTCACAAATTGTATATGCAATAAAATGCATATATACATACACAGAGATTATAGTCTATAATACAAATAAAATAAAATAAAAGTTTTCTTAAAATGTTAATTCAATGTCTTAAAAAGAAATCCATTTGTGAACTTTACCGTGAAGCCAAAAAACATAGTTTCTCAGACAATGCTTTTAAAGATTTAAATACAATATGAAAAATGTTCTACTAGTTGTACATTTCTTAAACTCACCATAATTATAGCTCAAACTCTTTAGCTTCATGTTTAACTAATTTTCAACCCTTTTGCTGTTTTCTGGAGAGTTTTATAATTATAAAAATTGTCGAGTTTAGTAAAATTTTCATGAAAAATTGCAATTAGGATCTTTTACACAAAATTCTAATGAATGTATTCAAATAATATTTATACAGTACATAAATAATGGAACATCTTTATATATTAGGAATTAAAAGATATGTATTACTTTTAAAGTTTTTTAAATATGCCAAATTTTATGCAAAAACTCGATTTTTTAAAAAATTAATGATATTTTTTACATTTAAATGCAATGAAGTACATAAATACAGTGAACCCCAAAAGTGTTCGTACACTTGCAGTTTCCTATAAAATTTAATGATTTCGACTAATAAAAATTAATGTATAGAAATTGTAATTTTTTTATGATATCTGCAACTTGTTCTTAATGGAATGACATAATTATTTTTTTTAAAATAGCAAAACTATTATTTTTAAAAATTAATAATCAAAAAGCTCCTGAAAAATTACGCCACTAAAGTCTTAGAACACTTAACAAAAATCTCAACATAGCTTTAAATATTGTATTTCTTTCTTAATTTAGAACTTAATAGGATATCTTTTAGTGTCCACAACAACTTTTGGACATCTTGATATAGATTTAATGAGTTTTTGTAATTTCTGCATCGATTTACCTCCATGTTCTGTGATTATTATTTTTACTTCCCATTATGTGTTTATGTCATGTTTTTTTATTTTAAATCTAGTTCTCCCCAAATATGCTCTGCTGGGCTAAATAAATTGATTGAGGAGGTGTTTTCACAAAATTTGGGCCAGTTATAAAGACACCAGCGGTGTACATTGAGAGCAGTACGCTTGGCTTCATTATCCTGTTAAAATATGAAGTCGTGTTCAATATCAAATTTTGGACAGACAATTTAAAATTTCTCTTTAAAATATTTGACTAGAGCTCATGATTCTCAATACCATCAAAAATTACCTAATTCTGTGGCTGATTTACGCCCCCACGCAAGAACACTTCCACTTCCATGGTTCATTCATCCAACTAGATTCTTGTGACTTAAGTTTCAGAAAATTCAAAATTGACAGGAAAGTGATTGGGATGACAGAAAATTCAACATTTTTGGTTCTGATGGGCATATAATAGTTTTAAAGGAAAAAATGAGGCATTTAATCCAGTGAATTTATGTGGAACAAGAGCTCCTCCACCTCCATGATTCAACACAGAGGTGTTCTTGCGGGGGAGGGGGGGGTGTAAATAGGCTTCAGGAATTAGGTAATTTGGTATTTTTTGATGGTATTGAGAATCACATGAGATCTATTTAAATATTTTAAAGAGAAATTTTAAATTATTCTCTCAAAACTTGGATATTTCAGACGACTTCATTTTTTAACAGGATAATGACGCCAAGCGAACTGCTCTCAATGTACACTGGTGGTGTATCTATAACTGTACCCAAAAGTTTGAAAACACCTCAATCAATTTATTTAGCCCAGCAGAGCATATTTGAGGAGAACTAGATTTAAAATAAAAAGAAAGCATGACATATAAACACATAATGGGAAGTAAAAACAATAATCACAGAAGCATGGAGGAAAATCAATGCAGAAATTACAAAAACTCAATAAATCTATATCAAGATGTCCAAAAGTTGTTGTGGACACTAAAAGATATCCTACTAAGTTCTAAATTAAGAAAGAAATACAATATTTAAAGCTATGTTGAGATTTTTGTTAAGTGTACGAAGACTTTAGTGGCGTAATTTTTCAGGAGCTTTTTGATTATGAATTTTTAAAAATAATAGTTATACAATTTTTTAAAAAATAATTATGTCATTCCACCAAGAACAAGCTACAGATATAAAAAAATTACAATTCCAAAATATTAATTTTTATTAGTCGGAAACAATAAATTTTATAGGAAATTGCAAGTGTACGAACACTTTTTGGGTTCACTGTATATACACAGAGATTAGAGTTTGATTCATAACACAGATAGAACTAAATAAAACATGTTCTGAAAATTTAAATTCAATATCTTAAATATATTTTGTGTAGGGATCAGCATCTGGTTTTGTTAACTCCAATTCCAGTTTACTAATTATGCTATAACTTTGCTTCTAGATATCATAGAAACAAAAATAGAGTGTTTTTGGAATCTTAAATGTATAGTCTTTAAAATAAACACAAAAGTAATTTTTGAAAATTTTCACCAAAACTGCGAATTTTGGGTAGTCACATATCTTAATGAAATTTACTTGATTCATAATAAGTCACATTGTTGATTTTTTGGGCACTTGCTTATAGGCAAATAATAATTTAAGTATTCCTTTGCTACATTGGAATAGTTTTATTTTCATATTGAACTTTAAAATAGCTTGCATGTCTTGAAAAAGGCAAGCCTACAAAATAAATTTTTGTTTTCAATTAGTAATCTTTTTAAGAGACTAATTTCTTGTAGATTTTAAAGAACTTTTCTAGCTTATTGGTAAACATATGGAAAATGTCTTAAAAGTTCTCATAAAGAAATTATTTCATTACATTTATTTTATGGTTCCTTTATTGTGACTATAGTGTTTTGTTTATTTGGATGAAAATAAATGAAGTATATATATCAGATTCTTTATATTTAACCCAATATAAATATATTTTATGCTTTTACTCATTAAAGAAAGATAGAGAAAAATTATGTTTTTACCATAAAATCTGGCATATCATGTATACCATCGTATTTTATGCACTTATACTTTCAAGTAGCAATTTTTAATTTTTATGTTTATTTGCTGAAAATGTGCACCCCAATTTTCATGAAGAAACCTGAGATGTATGCGAGTCATGGTCTTAAAGTTTGAAAGTCATTTATTCTAAGCTTTAGTAAAAAATAGTATACATCTAGAAGTGCAACCCTTTAAGTTCATAAGGAATGCCATTTCTTTTAAATAACCATTATTTTGATCTATGTAGAAATCTAATTTTTTTTCCTGTGCTCACATTTTTTAAAGCTCTTATTTTTATACCTGGTATATAACGTGCACGCATAAAATTCAATCTTATTTTTTGTGTTAAAAGTGTGCACCATACACCAACCAGATTTTACGATACATATTACCACAACAATGCCAATGTTCAAGATAACGTGCCAAGTTGGTGACCCTGATTTTGCATGTGTCGTATGCGCCAGATTGACTACCATGTGTTGTATTACATATAATTTCACCAATATGGTTGCAATATTATGAAAGTACCAAAAATTAATACAGCTTGGGTACAAAAACTCCTGTATGCAGGTATGTTGTACACAAGTGAAAAAACATAAATCTTGGTACTTACGTATTATCACAACCAATTGGTGACATTATATGAAACAAAGCCCTGCTTGCCAATTCAGCACGTTCAACACACAGGAACTCGGAGGGTACTTGTGTATTTTTGCGACAATCGCTGACTCTAAATAACTCGCTGAGTTGGCCACCCCGATTTCCTATGTGTGGTACACACTGAATTGGCTGCCAGGTGCTTCATTTCATATAATATCGCTAATAGGTTGCAATAAGACGCAATTACCAATCAGGGTTGCCAACTTGGTGTGTTATTATTAGATTTGGCATTTGTTGTGATAATACGTAATTTGTTCAGTCTGACGTATTTGAAGCACAATTAATTTAAATTATAGTTTTAAGAAACATGCTTTTTTATCAAACTAAAAAGTAAGAAATAAATCTTAATATAAGAATAAAATGATTAACTAGGAAATTAATGTCATCGTGGTAAAGGCGTGGGGTCCTCTGTACTACATTTTTACACTAACTCTGCATTTTGGAATAGAACTAGTAAGAAATTATAACAATTGATATTGAGCACCCCACTCTTTTATATGCAGTTATTATTTTTCCAGTTTCAATTTTATTTTTTTCTGCTTTTTTCTTGGCGTTTCTAAATACCTTTTGTTCTATTTCTTTAAATCCTGGCATTCATATTTTTCTAATTGGTTTTCTATAAAAAAAAGTACTTATGTTTTTGCTTCTTAATGTAATTCCTTTTTTGCCAGGAATAAGCCAATCTTTTAAATTATTGTCATGTTGAGTTCTTAGTGGGAGACCATCATCATTGATTGAATACTATTGGATGCCAAAATTTTTGCAGCGATTTCAAAACCACTTCTAAAAGATGTTTAATGTGTAGTGTACTGATAGCAAATTAGTTCCTGTATATATTGTTCCAATGTGTGGTATTTTTTTAACTGTTGTTTTATAAATGTGAAATTCAGGTAGACGTGCAATATTTATAAAAATTGTATTTTTTAAATCTTTTATCTTGTTTCTAAATTATGAATGCTTTATTTTTAATTTGCACTAATTTCATTTCTGCTTGTTAGTACAAATCTTGATTTTTAATGTTTCCACTCATAATTTGTTTTAAATTTTGATATAGCTCTGAATTTTTTTTTATACATATTTTATGGATAAATTAATCTATGAATTTCATACATTTTGCACTTTCTGCCAAAGACTATTGGTTTCACATTGTAGCTTTGTCATTATGTTCTAAATACTCATACAGGCATAGCATATCACTACATGTGTTATGCTAAATTTTGTAGATAGTCATTTCGAAAACTATATAATTATGAACAACCTTTGTAAAAATTTTACTCTAATGAGAACTTTCAAAATTCCTTTCAGAACCAGCTATCTATAAATTCTGCAGTAAATAATTTAGATGACTCGCATATCCTAACATGTAATTTATTTGAAACAACACTGTTTGAAAGGCATTTTCACTCACATTTTGTAACTCAAAGACATGATTTGATAAAAAAAATTAAAAAGTTGTTTATTTATGTACTTTTACACACTTTCCTATATTTAAAATGTATATTACACTAAAACATAATCTGTTCTGCACAAATAAGGATGGAGTTGACTATAATATGGATTAGATAGTGTTTATAAAAAAAAATTTCACTTATATTCTTGTTTATTTTTTATGTGTACAATTTCCAGAATAAATATTTCAGCAATATGATTTTGGTTTGTTTTATTTTTCTTGTTAACAGTGAATAATTGAAAAAAGGTATTGAAAATAAAATTCTGTACAGCAAGTAAAATTGCTAAATTATGATTCTATTGGTCCTTATGATGTTATTTTTTCTTCTGAATGGGTGCTGAAAACTTCTCTAAAAGCTCTTTCCATTAGGTTAAAAACTAAATGTGTTTTGTTAATGCAAAAATGTACTGTTAGAGTTGTTTTTACATTCTTCTAAGGACTGAAATTTTTAAGTATTTTAATTAAAAAAAACATTAACTTAAAAACTATTATATTTGTTTTCTTTGGTGATAGGAAAGTGTAAAATCAGTTGCTTTAACAAAAAACGAGCTTAGTTGGTAATATAGCAATGCATTTTCTTTATTTCCATGTGGATAGGTTTCTATTTAAACAAAACAATTGATATAAAGAGTACTTACACACCTGGGCCTAATGAGTGTTACTTTAGTCAAAAGGTTTTTTTCTTCAGGTTACATAATATGTAAAAAAGCTATTTCTTTCTGGCATTGTTTTGAAATTTTTACTTAGAAAAATCTGTTATTTATCATAATGTTTCCTAGATATTTCTAATAACTTATTATTGAAGGGCTGAATTTTTTTAAATAAAAGTTAATTTTCTGCTTGTATATGATTTTAAGGAAACAATATAATGCTTCTAGAGAAACATAAATATAAATAATGAATCAAATTGCTTCTGGAACTAGTTCAAAATGCATACACATTTGTTAAACGATAACATCGAATTTATTTTTGCAGTTTTCAAAGATTTATATTTGCGGCATAAGTTCGAAGACATGCAGTTTGTGATCAAATAATAGTTGCATTTTTTTTCTTTCGAAAAGTAATATTTTTGTTGATACTTGCGTATTGTCGCCACCGTATTGGCGACATTATATAAAACGAAGTACATGGTTGCTAATTCAGCGCGTAGGACACATGCGAAATCGTTACTGCCAATTTGGCGAGTTATCTTTAACTTAGGCACTTTCGCGATAATATGCGAGTACCTTTTTGTTACACACAATAAATGTAAAATGAATTTTGATTTCGAAGTTAAGTGTAAAAATTTCATGAAATGAAAATAAAATAATACGTAAGATGTAGAAAGTGAAAATTTACAACTCAGGTATCACATTTTTAAATCCCTTAAGATTTGGGTTAATAAATATTTTTCTGTTAAAAATTCATATTAGATACAACAGTACCGAAAATAAATGCTATACATACTCATTTTATTGTTTTAACTCATATTTGATACATTAACAAATTCAAATATGAGTGCATTATATACTCATATCGATCTTTCATTCTCAAAAATTTGATCCCGTAACAGGTTCAAAAATGAGAATGTACTTGTGTCTCAATATGAGAATATGCGATTCTCAGATTTGAGTAAGCGTGCATCGGAGCTATTTTGAGAATGTGAAGTATTCAAAAGTGAGCTGTTTTCTCTCAGTTTTGAACATCGTTTCTCGCAGTGCAGTTAATGAAAAATGTTAAGCAGAGACTGGATTTCTTGATGTTCCTTTAATTAAAATTGAAAATACTTCAACCTGAAGAATATGCAGAAACTGCCAAAAAATGCCTCAATAGGGATAGATTAATGAAGTAATATTTGCATTTGTAGAATAGTCTAAAAAAAAAGAGAAAATAATATTAAAAGGAATAAAGCAAAAAAGGCTAAAGAACAGGATCTTTTTAATAAAGTAAGGTGTTATACTTAAAAAAATTGCTATTTTCTCAAAATTGTACTTTTCCCCTCCAAATTCACTGCATGCATTTGCTGCAAATTCCTGCTACATACAAGTATTTCTGTGACATACAGTTTTTCTTACTGAAGCTGTGAATTTTTAAAACATCTGGCGTGAGTGGGGAATATTGACGTCGCACTATTCAGCTACTCGAAAGCTTTTGGCGACGGACCTGTTCCATGGTCCATCGCCAACCATGAAACAGGTCAAGGATCGAACTCGTGACACGCTAGCCACGATCCGATGCCTAGACCACTTGGCTACCGGGGCCCATCTGGCATGAGAGTAGATATCGTAAGAAAATAAATGACAATTTTCAATCAATTCATAGTGATGTTCAATACAATTTTTCTTTTCAGAGAAATATTCAGTGTACTTGTAAAATTTAAAAGATAAATGTCCGTTTCATATACAATAGTTTCTGAGAAAATTGTGCATAAAAATGCTCAACTGAACATGCTCAGTGCAGGAGGTACCAACTTCCCTTAACTCACACTTTCCACCACTCACTAAATCCGCAGCAACTGCCCAACAACTGGCAGTTAAAAGCTGCCTCGTGCATAAAATTTAAATTCAAATAATTAACTTTAATAATTTCCAAACATTATTTTAATTACAAATAATTATTAATATCCTATTACGAAAAATGATACCCACACATATATTTTAAGGACTGAGATATGAAATTAATTATTTGAACTTTAGCTTTAAGGTTTGCTTTGATTCACTGGAGACGGTCGTCTGAATCGAATGAGTAAAAGAGAGTGATTCAACCAGTGGCGCGTAACGTACACCCCCCACATTGTAGGTGGGGGGGGGTAGAATTCTAGGGAGCTCAAAGCCTGTCTGATACCCATTATATATTTAACCAATTTATTAAATATTATAACCTGACTTTGCGGGGTGCCTTAATATTCTCCGTTTTACGCCCCTGGATTCAACTCTAATAATTTTTAAACACAAACGTGCAGTTTAATCATCGATGCAATATATATGACTCCATCTGTTGAGTAGTTGCCAAAAGGTGTGCGTGACACAACAGACTCGCGAATGAGTTATTGAAGTAAGTTACGAGATATCCGCGAACTAAGAGTCAACGAAACTGTTTTTAGCTACAAGACACCCGCCTCAGTCAAAGGGTAGAGTTCTCTTTCCGTCCTGACGAATCAATAATATAACAGCACCTCAGAAAAAATTTATTTTTATAAAGTTCTATTCATGCACATTTAAGAAAAAATACGTCGCCAGCAACAATGATATATAATGCGCACACACAAATGTTATGAAAAAAATAATAAAGAGGATATTTCACACGGAATAATATTTTTGAATACATCACCACACAAAACTAATAAATTAAACTAATTCACATACATATATCTATCGTGTGAATAACCATTATACACACATATCAAGTCTATTCTGAGAACTAGACTTTAAAAATGCATCGTAATTTAGTAAATTTGACAACGAAATGATCCAGTTCAGAGAAAAACTCAGAAGTTCTTTTCAATGCATAATGCAACATCGCTGAAACACAGGAAATTGCAAAAGTATAGTGCACAGAAGCACAGTAAAAAGTAAGTATACCATATTCTTTTATTTTTAAAATTTTTCAACTTGTTTCTTTCAGATTTCTTGGACAAAATATACAGTCAACTCTCGATAATTCGAAGTTGGAGGGACCAATGAAAAACTTCGAATTATCAAGAGGGCAGAAAAAAACTTCCAAACTACACGAAGAGAAATTTTTTCTACCACATTTAAATTTGAAACCTATACAATAAAACAACAATTGTATATATGCATAAAATTATTTTAAAGTATTTTTAAAAGCTAATTATACAGAGAAGATAAAAGTCCTGTATTAAAAGAATACATTCAATGCATTCATACACAATTCTACACATCTCTTCTTCACCATCTTTTCGGAACACATTTTAGCAAGGCTACGTGTTAAACGAAAGATATGGAAGGTTGACAACAGTTGCGGTTGTCTATTGTCCACTGAAGAAGGAAAGCAATAAAAATATATTTTCGCCTGATGTACCGGAAAACACAAAGAAGGGGTAGCAGACTGATGGTCATTAAAGGGGCTACATTACAGGGGAGACAATACAACGCAAAACTTGTAAGCTCCAACCTGTTTGCTACAAGATTGTACATGATAGTGAGTGTTCGAATTGTCGAAAGTTTTATAAGATAACTTCGAATTATCGCGCATTGTAGTCTGGCCAGCCACAAATTTCACTTCAAAATACTGAGTGTACCAAAACGTATTGTTTTAGTTCGAAATATCAAGAGATTTTCAAGGGACTGAGCATATTCTTTGAATTATTGAGAGGTTCGTATTATCGAAAGTTTAAACCACCGAAAGTCGACTGTAGCAGGTCCATATGTTTAGTTCGAACAAATGAATGGCTGTGACATTTGGGAAAATTAATGGCAGCGTGAGAGTTAAGATATTAAATAACTAAGAAGTTTATTTACGTCACAGCTATTAATAACAGTATTTACATTCAATAGAAATTATTCATACTATAGGTTTATTCAATACTACAAAATATGATATTTGTGAGGGAGGAGGTAAACACTGCCGATCTTCTGTGTGTTTTCACAAATGGACTCTCCTTCCACTCTGTTGGGGTGGGGCGGTTCGCTTTTGACACCTTAATTACACTCGGGCTTTCGGTTCGCACGTATGTCCAGCCGTTGGATTTCTCTCGGCCAATGGTTGACGGGACAATGTCAGATGAAAAGATCCCGCAATATTCAGGGATGCCCGTGTGGATTTGAACTATGTCATGCAATCTGTTTTAGAAAGTCGATTTTTTAGCTATCTGGGCACAAAAAGTAACAGAACAAACTACCGTATTTATTCGTATCTAAGCCACACCCCAAATTCTCAACAAATTTTTGTGAAAACTGAAAAATAATATAAAATGGGATAATATAAATTTTAAAATGAGAACTAATTAATGAGAAGTGAATAATTAATTATTTAACCAGTAGAAAAACTTTTAAATACATACATGAGCCTGTAATTGTTCTAATTGCGCCATGCAACAAATTTTGTTTCCTTCGATTCTAAGCCGCACCCGATTTCCAGTAGCATTAACATTGGGGGAAAAAGTGCGGCTTGGATTCGAGTGAATACGGTAATTTATAATTTTTGTACTTTTCGCTTAAACGTATATTTCACAACTTTCTAAGTGAATGAGTGTTTTTTAACGTCGCACTATAAAGTAAGACAAGGGCTAGTGGTTACATACCTCGCAATTGTGAGCCTCGGTCAAATGACAAGGTAGCTGAGCTGGTAGCTCCTTCTCCTAACTTCCACACCATGCCAACGGGTGGACTTTGAATCACGACAGATTTAAAGTGCATCGACCCTCTACATGCCAGGTCTCCAGCGGCACTGGAGCTCGAACTTATGACACGCAGGCCACGTGCTCGCGATTATGACCATTACAGGCTACCGTGGCCACACAATTTTATAAGACAGACTCTTAAAATCTTTTGAAAAACAATTTATTTTGCCAGGCGAAAAGAAAAATTTTTTTAACTTATGTTGTTGTTGGTAATCCTACAGGGTCTGACGAAGCCAGACAAGACCAATTAAATGGTTGACTCTCAAAAAGTCCAGCACAAGAAGGGGATCCGTGTAGATATCTTGGCTTGTGAGATCCATGCAACGCATTATGTGTTAGGGGGAAGCCTGGTGATCTTGACACCTTGCACAGATGGAGATTTTCTTGTTCTCAGAGAATGAGAGGCACTTGATGTGACCACTAGAAAGACGAGAGAGTGCAGTCTGGGAGCATCTGCCACACTTGAGGGCTAGGGCCAGTCCATTTCTGTTACACGCATACCAATGATGAGTGGGAGGCACCCTCTACTCCAACAAATTTTGAGATTTTTTTTTAACAAGTATAATTCCAGATAGGTAAGGGAGGATGTGGAGGGAGTTGGAAGATTACAACCCTCCTTTGCTAGTATGTCCACCATTTCATTGCCGTAAAGTTCGACGTGGGATGGGATCAACTGAAAATGAATATTATGGTGCACCGATACATGTTTCAGTTTGTGTAAGATAGAGGCACTGGTTTTGTCGCCAACAACAAACCATTTGTAATGGTGCTAGAGTGAACTAAGGCTATCGGAGAGAATCCAAAGATCACCGTAATTCTTCTTAGATAGAATGGCCTCAAGTCTAGCGTCAATGGCTATTAGTTCACTTCCGAAAACTGAGCAGAAAATAAGATTGCGATTTTTCAGGGACAATTTTCCTTGGGGCGTTTCGATATAGATACCACTACCGGCCTGGTTAGATATTCTACTACCACCAGTATAAATTTTGATATCGTCATTAAGGGTGCTGTTAATGATCTCCAGTGCTAAATGTCTGAAATGGCTACAGACAAAATTTTTCTTAATGATGAGTAAACTTAAGTTAAAAGTGGCAATACACCCTGAAGAGTCCCTCCGAAGGATTCAAGCTATATGGTAGAGAAGAGGACTCTACTTCACCAATAAGAAAGTTATGGAACTCAACTTGGCTGCAGGAGCTGTTTTTCTTTAGTCTTTGCCCGTTTACCCAGTTATTTAGGTACTTAGACGTTTGGTTTTGTAGGCCGAAGCTAGAAAGTTTGTTAAAGTATTTGACCAATCCAGTCTTTTTACGAAATAGAAGAGGTTGTACATCTGCCTCAAAAAGAAGAATGTTTGAAGGACAACTGTGCTTCAGAGACCAGTGATGATACGGGCAGCACTCAATTTTAACTTAATCTTAAGGAAATTAAAAACAAAAATCTGTGGACCGCCGGTGATGTGTCGAAATTTCACTTTTGTTGTATCACATTGATAGCTTAATCCTCAATTGCAACCAAAGGTTAAACGTATTTACTAGTGACCAGTAAATATCATATTACAGTCGGACATATCCCCCCAAAAAGTTTGTTTTCTGGAAAATTAATTTAATAGAAATTCATCTTATAATATACTTTAGAGACCCCATAGAACAAATTTTAAATTCATAAATACTATATAATATTTTTTAAAAAGTAATTGTTCACACTTTTTTTGAAAATTAATATCTTTATTCATTTCATATATCTTACCCATCAAAAAGAAATCGACAAGGAGAACAAGAAAAAGAAAGAAAGAAAAAACATTGTCCAAGAATATACGGTATTTTCAACTTTAAAAGACAATTTTATATTAAAATTAATGATTTTTTAATTTTAAACCTACAAGTAATTTTAAACATGTATTTTATAACCAGTACTTTTAATTAGGACACATACGTCCTTAATTTAATTACTGATAAAATATGCTAATTTTCCACGAGTTTTTTGTTTGAAAATTAAGGCAATTTCATTGCTCTAGGTCATAGGTTCTCAACGTGGGCGATAACGCCCCCTTGTGGGCGTTTGAGACTTTCAGGGGGGCGGTAAGAAACCCAGAGAAAATTAGAAGGTGTTGAGATGGCACGGAAGGGCTTGGGCAGATTAACCAAATATAGTCTAAAAAAGACTAAGAAAACACTCTAATTATTACTAACAAAAGTAAACCTTAATGCTGTTTACCTTATGTTGATTGCATGTGTATTCAAATCATTTCTATATCACATGTAAGAAAATTCACATATTTCGGTAGTTCGGGAAGTAGATGAAAAACTTAAATATTACATTTCATTCAGACCTAGATTAAACCGAATGATATAGTAAATTTTAATTTCTGTAGTGTACGTGTTGTCTTTGTCTGTGAGCAGTAGGGAAAATGTTTCGTCCACTGGATTTCATTACGAATATTATCCAAGAAACATAATAAAATATGTTATGTGTTTAATTAACGCGTGATTCTTTAAAGGCTGAAACTGTCAATTTATATTTATCTTCGTATTGTAACAAATTTCACTGTTGGGTTCAGGGATTGAATAGACTTGAATCAGGACAGCGATAAAACAGTTCTTTATTATCAGCACAATGAAGAATACAATGTTCAGAAAGGCATAAGAACAGCCGAAGTCACAGTAATACAATACAACAGTAACACAACGCAATGTACTGATCAAGCGGGGAATAGATCAAATTCAAAGCCGTAGGCTTTCATACTCTCTTCGGCATAAATCACAACGGAATCACCCGTAAAGTAACAGAGGCTGCGGGCGCGTCTGAGCTTCAAGAAATCTGAATAGCAACTGCCCATGTTGCATTTCAGTATGCCTTATATAGACACGGCGAAAGTGGTAGAACATTCCAGAAAATAGGAGAACCGCCCGGAACCGGAAGCCGACAAATATCGCCAAATTTGGTGACACTTGGCAACAAATTTGGCATAATTTAACATTATAAACACATTTTAAATACAAAATATAAAAAAAAAAAAAAAACATTTTAAATACCAAAATAGTAACAGTATCATCAAAACCCATACCTGTCTTTATAACAGGTAAGCTAAAACTTTTTTTTATTCCACTCTTTTAAATAAAGAAGAAATTCAGTAGAGAGCGTTTCAATTCCAACAATATCCTATCTATGACTAAAATATATAATATTACACAGTTAATTATATTTGTGGCAACAGCTATTTCAGATTCGCAAATAAAAAAATGGAGCTTTAGAAAAATTAATTAAAAAATATATTCTATTAATTATAGGATATGTTTTAAAACTGAACACTTGTTTTCACCTTGTATTAAGTACACTTTTATTCTTCTAGGTGGGAGGGAGCGGTATCGAAATTTCATTAGAAAAGGGGGCGGTATCGAAATATTCACTAGAAAAGGGGGCGCTAGCTCAAAAAAGGTTGGGAACGTATGCTCTAGGTGAATTAAGCACCTGGTAAAACCAATTCAAGGCCATTGATCACCATAAAATGTACTAAAAAAATAACTTGAAAATTGTCCTGAAAAATATTTTAAAAATAGGAAGAAATAAAATCGAATCTCACACAAGAGAAAAAGTTTGTAAAAGAGAAAATACACTTCGCTATTTGGAGATTATTTTACGATGAAAATAATAAAATGCTTTTGGTTCCAGGAAGAAATTAGCGAAATAGATGTACATTATTTGGAGGTTTGACTGTGCTTAAACTTTTAATGCAAAGGTATAAATTCCAAAGGAAATTTTCGTTCTTTCTCAGAATTCATTTGAATTATGCTTACAGTTCCAATAACAGAGAATAATTTATAAATGAAAAAAAAATAGTTTCTGTTTTTTATTTTTCAAAATTTCTTCTACAACTGCGTAAAAAATGTTTACAACTTCATATTCAAATCGCAGATAACAACATAAGATGCATACAGATTATGCAACCTATGTCACATACCTAATGCTTATATAATGAAATTGCACTCTTCAAGAAAACATGGAATCCTCAATGTCACGTACGATTTTACTCTATCACGTATCATTTACCGCAAAATGGATAAACAGAAACTAAAAAGAGAGCGATGTATTTGTGAGAATTATTATTACGACAATCCACGTCCTTGGAAAATCGAGTTTTCTAAAATACATTGTTATTTCGACACTTCTCACGATGAAAAAGGAATTTTTTTTTTTATCGTTCCGCTCGTTGCCTCTAACACCCCAGATGAAAAAGAAAAGAAAAGAAAAAACGAAATCATTTCATATAGAGAACAAATGAGGAAATTCGAATTGCATCCAGACGTGAAATACGCTCATTAATCCAAATTCTCTCCTTTTTCTGCAGATTTATTCTCCACAATTCATCGCAGAAATGAATTCGATTGCGTACGATGTTGGAATCGGCTCTCTCTCAATGGCACGATTTCTGAAATTCTGATGGCGAACTTCGTTTTCCACAAAGTAATAATTATTACGAGGAATTAGGACAGTTCGTTCAAGTGCTTTATGAGTAGCAGAAATTCAAATTATAATTTCGAGGTATTTCATATAAGCATCAAGTTCTATAAAATTATAGAAAAAAAAAGAATTTATCAGTATATTGTTCAATAAACCTTTGCGGCTGCGGTAGCCTAGTGGTCAATGTAACGGACTCATGGCCGGCATGTCATGAGTTCGAGCCGAGTACCGCTGAAGATCCACCGTGTTAAGGAAACAATGCACTTTAATATGTCGAGTCTCCAACGTCCTCCCGTTGGTGTGGTGTGGAAGTTAGGAGAGAGGGTAGCTAGCTCAGGTGTCCTCTTCGTCACTTGACCATGATTCAAAATTACAAGGTCCATCGCCAAAAACCTTCGAGTACCTGAACAGTGCTTTATGAGCATGAATGGAAAGGTTACGAAATTTATGATTTTACCATCAGGATATCATTTTCCTTTTTGAAATAAGAATTTTAATTTGTAGCATACACTCAAACCTGTTTTTGTGCGGTCTTTTTTTGTGCGATTTTTTTGCGCGGTAAATGAAAATTTCAATCAAATTGAACATAATTGACGAAGTTATCAATAAAAAAATCAGTAGGATTGATCGGTCATTTAGTTTTTTCGATTTTTTATATGAGTAGTCCATTTCCAAAACTCTCTATTCGACATTTAAAAAAATACAAAATAATGATGTCATATACAAGCTCTCTCTCAGAGAAAGCTCTCTGTTTCAAAGAGAACCCGATCATATGACAGCAGATAAAATCTATGCAGGACTCGAACTCTGTCATAAATTAGAATGTCATTTTCTTGCAATCGATGCCAATTCTGAAAGAACTTCAAAATTCCAAAAGGAGCTTCAGTCGTGCATATCTGGCTACCGGGACATATACAAGCGTCTAGTGAAACAACAGTCGTCGCAAAAACTAATCACTGACTATATGGTACCTGAAAAAAAGTCAACTCTAAACGAGTGCGAGATAGTATCTTCAAGTGACGAAAGCGATTTTGAACCAGTTTATCACAGAAAAGTTCGCGTAAATTGTCAGACTGCGAAGGATAATGTTTATACGTTTTGAAAAGTTTTGTATGTGTAAAATAATCACATTAATATGTAAATAAAATATTTAAAAATGTTCGCAAGTGTATTTTTCAAATCAGATTCCAAAACGTTTGGCGAAATTCCAGGTATGTACTAATTATTTCGTAAGGTTTTGAGTTATTTTAAACGTGAGACTTTTTTTATGCGGTCCCTATTCACCGCATAAAAAAAAAAAAATTGTGTTCCGAAAACTATTTTATAGCTATTCGTGAAGTTCTGTGCAATTTTTTTATGCGTTTTCCTTTATGCGGTCCCTATCCACCGCACAAAAACAGGTTTAAGTGTAATCAGTTTTATTTTCTGCATTACAATGGAAAATATTGTATCTCCATCATTAACTTCTGTAGAATCGAGACTCAAACCAGCAACTGAATTCCATATCAGTCCTTGTGCCGCAGTAGCCAAATGGCCATGGTCGTAAGCTCGTGGCAGGCGTTATTTCTGTCAATTTGCGGGTTCAAACTCTGGTGCATCAAATATATGTTATCACTAAATCTGATGTCTGTTAAATCTGTCGAGACTCAAAATTCCCACGTTGGCGTGGCGTGGAAGTTCGGAGAGGTGGATGTCAACTTAGGTGTCTTTCTCGTCACCTGACTGTGATTCAGAATTACGAGTACCGTCTCCAATTGTTCTCGTATTACTTTGTGAGAAGCAATAAAAACAATCAATGCAAGTAAGATCTATTTTGTTTTTGATTCTTATCCCACTTGACCGACAGAAACATCTAGATCAAGTCCATGACCCTGTGTGTTTTTAAACAACAAAGGGATGTAGCAGAACTTGAGAGCAGTTGGCTCTTATGGCAACCAGTACAAGCCAAAATGTGGGCATGAGCGGCTTGGGTCACGTTGCAATTTAGACAAGGAGGATAAACCTTAAAACCTGCCATATATGCCACTGAGCTCGAGCATATCCACTGCGAAACCTAGCAAGAATCGTTTCATTTCGCCTACTGCTTGTCCCAACCTAAAAAGCACCAGGACGAATTCCTTCCTACTACCATGTACAGGGGTCTGCCTCCAAGAGGAATTGATATCTTGTTTAACCAGGGTAGCAATTTCTGAAAAAGTAAAGCAGCTGCCATGTGTAGAATCCTCGTGGCTGTCTTTACCGGTCAGACCATCTGCAATCTCATTCTCGCTGACATTCACCTGCAACGGTACCCACTGAAAAAAGATCTTACATCGGCACTGAAGCAATTTCAAAGCTGGACAATACTCGTTGTCGTTCTGTTTCCATGCCTCCACGTGGCCGCGGTAGCCAAGTGGTCTAGGCATCGGATCATGGCTAGCGTGTCATGAGTTCGATCCCAGTAACACTGAAGACCCGCCGTGTAGGGGAGCGATGCACGTTCAATCTGTCGAGAGCTCAAACGTCCTCCTGTTGGTGTGGTAGTTAAGAGAGGTGTGGTGCCAGTTCAAATGTCGTCCGCGTCACTTGACCATAGTTCAAAATGACGCGGTCCGTCGCCAAAAGCCCTCGTGTAGCTGAACAGTGCGATGTTAATATTCACTCACTCACCATGCCTCCACCCTTCAGACATGCTGAATAGAGTTTCAGCTAGCACTCAATATTCAAATATCTGTATTGATATTCTCAGTAATGGAAAATTTCAAAGCCTCCTCAATAGCTAAAAGTTTTGTCCGAAAATCTGAGCAGTACTCAAAATTCCTCATAAAATTCTATTACCATTCCCCTTTTTGATAAAAATGGATCTAGTATTTTTAATAAGCGAAGTGGCTACAGCATCCAATTTACGCATGAATTATTTCACTATTTCAACTGCTTTGCGAAAAAAGAATGAATTCAAAGGATGTTTCCTTTAATAATGATTTTTAAGCAAATTTGAATTAGAAATGTTTTCTAAATACTTTTTCTATACGTAAAAAATATACACAAAGAAAATGCTAAAAAATGGAATCCATTTGAAAAATATTTAGACTTCGTGCATAACTCTAGATTAGTAATTTTCAACCGCTGTGCCGAGGTACTTTTGTGTGCTGCCAAAAAATTTTAAAATACTAATTACATTCTGTGAAAAAATAAGGTCCGGAATCGAATCATTCGATTTTTTTCATAGAAATAAATCAAGGACATTCGTGATATATTTAACTTATATATATATCCTTTCATGGATAGATGGATAGAAAAACATTTGATTTTTAGTTCGTAATCCATTTGTGATAACGGATACATCATAAATTAACTTTGAATGAAGAGGAAAAGCTAATTTCGCTCTGTAATAATTGAGATTTAATTTCAAAACATTCGGAAGAGTCAATTACAGGAGAACGTCGTTTATCCGAATCAACTGGGACCGGTCACCGTTCGGATACACGATTGTTCGGATAACCGAAAACCGAATGCGATCCATGCAGTATATGAAACCGGGCACTATACGAATATTGAAAATCATTACATGCGGGAAACGTGCTTGAAGAAAAAGCAAAATAGGTGCAAAATGTCACAATTTCACCTTTATTTGGAAAATAATCGCTTATTTTTCACTGTACCATTATACACTTTCCTTTGTTTCGCTGCAAGGTCTCTGATTCTCTTGAGCAGCAGTAGTTGAGTAGGATAGCACTCTGATTGTTAAAGCACTCCATATCTGTCTCTAATGCACAAAACGCGTCAGCATTTGATGGACCCTTGCTATTTTTGTTATATAGTTGTCCTCGTCTTCATCCGTTTCATCGTCGACAGGGTCGAATTCTTGCACAGAAGTCACAATCTCGTCATCATTTAGCATTTGAAATCCACAGTCTTCTACATCTTCTTCGCATTCTTGAAATCCTGGCATCGATTGGACAAAGTCGGTATTCTCCTGCCTGCGGTCGTCATTGAAGTCTTTTTCGCCTTGACAGAGAAAAAAAAACTGGTTCGGATATTTGACACTCCGGATAATAAACGTTCGGATAAACGACGTTCTACTGTAGTTCATTTTGGAATAAGAGGCGATTATCTCATAATCGCCAAAAGAGCTTAAAAATGTTGTTCCAATTTTTTACATCTTAGCTTGAACTCGGATTTTCAGCGTTAACAAATACAAAAATGAAAGGAAAAAAAAGACAAAGACTTTTAAATGTAGATGACGAAATGAGAGTGACACTATCATTTTTACGATCCTATATTAACGAAATTATCAAAAACCACTAGATCAAATTTCGCATTCAATGTATTCTTATAATTAATTTGTAATATAATTACTCAAGAAACATTTTGTTGTCTTTGTTCAACATATCATTTTATTTAACACTGAAAATTATTTTCATAAATTATTTTACATAATATATTAACACATAAGTAAAATTCTTTTTAATTCTTTTTTCTGTTAGTGTAACGCCAAATGTTGAGTGAGTGAGTGAATATCAACGTCGTCCCACTGTTCAGCTACACGAGGGCTTTTGGCGACGGACCGCGTAATTTAGAACCATGGTCAAGTGACGCAGACGACACCTGAACTGACACCCCACCACACCAACAGGAGGACGTTTGAGCTCTCGACAGATTTAACATGCATCGATCCCCTGCACGGCGGGTCTTCAGTGGTACTGGGTCATAACACGCTAGCCATGATCCGATGCCTTGACCACTTGGGTATCGTGGCCACTGCGCCAAATGTTGAAATTGTTAAAAGCGTACCGCAACAAAAAGAAAAGGTTGAGAATCACTGCTCTGAGATGAAAGAAAGGGCAGGATGTGAAAGATGAACAAAAAGTGCAAGCGAGATACACAGCCACGTGACACTTGTCTAAAATGAACACTGCGATATATTACAATGTATCACAAAACAACCAACAGAATATTGATTGCAATCATCGACCCGTGGCAGAGCGTAGTCCAATCTATTAGAAAAGAATAAGCCTACAAACTAATGAAAAAAGTTTTCAGATCTAAATATCTTTCATGCGAAAAACAATGTGTATATGTACTAAAAAATATATAATTATTAATGAATAAAATGAAATGAATGTAAGACCTATAATATAAAAAAAAGCGTGAAGTACATTAAAGAAAACCGATTCTATGGAAAAAGACAATATGGTAATTGAAATCTTACTCAAAATGTGACATAATATTTCAGCACGTTTAGTAAATCCAAATGTAAAGAGATGAAATGGATTGATTGCGATCTTAAAATTAGATAAAAGTATTTTATCAATCAAACTTAATTCCAATAACTGTAATATTGCGTAATATTCTGAAACATAAGAATGATAATGCAAAAATGAAAATAATATCTTAATGACACACAAAGAAAATGAAATTCTTTTTTCAAATATAAATTAGTTCAATTTTAAAAATTAAATTATTTCATTTCCAAATATAAAGATGTATCAAGTACAATCCACAGATTTAATCTGTGTCGCAAATTTATTGAAAAATACGAATAAAACGGCACAATAATAATAATATTCGAAGTATCCAAGTTTTTCATAGGAATAAACTGATTATGTCGCTATTTTACTATAGACTGTTTATATCTGAAATGTAACAGATAATATTGTTTGATGAACTGATAAGTGTTATACGAATTATGATAATCATTAAATAACATCTATTATCTCACACGAGCAATTTTTCTAGATCATTATAATTTTGATATTCAGATGTAAAAAAAAAAGATAAAAGAGTAGTAAATCGACAAAATGCGCAATATCATTCACAGCAAGAATTTATCACACTATACTGAAAGTTTATATTCACAAACTTAACATTAAAGGTGCTTAAAAGAAATGAAAATAAGCAGGTGTCATTAAGAAAATAAAAATAATTAATTTTAATTATAAATGCGTTATTTTTTTTCCACGTGTCACATAAAAAGATCATCTATAAAAGAATTTATCTGCTTATTTAAAACAAGATTTTGAACTCAATCTGATAAAATTGTGAAGAAAAGATTCAATAAAAATTAAAATGTGTTATATATATATATATATATATATACCAGGCTGTTGCTGAATTCGACCGACAAATTCAGAGGGATAGTAGTAGGTAGCATGGAAATAATCATAGAAGATAGGGTCGCAAACCAAGATTAGTCGGAGTAATTCGCAAAAACACTTTTGAAGAATGTGATGTCGTGTGGAATGAAAAGGCGCAAATAAGAAGTAAGAAATACACTTATTTAGACCTGAAGCATGTTTATCCCAGCTGGACGTCAGAAGTATAACAAGTGATTGTCACAGGAATTGTTTGAATTTGCGATCGACACCAACGGACGAAAGATTGTCGTACGCGTACAAACAAATCCGGTGTGCTGGCGATGTCAGCAAAAGCGAAAAAGAACTGTGACGTGATATCCTCCCCTGTAGCCACCAGTGACTCATACACAAGCGAATTCAGGTGGCCTCAGTAGAAAAAAACCAAGGGATTGAGGTCCGGGGAGCGTGGAGGCAAAACAACAGGAACGCCGCGTCCAATTCACATTCTGGATTTGTAGCATGGAGGTGGTTGCGCACTGCAGTCCAAAAATATATGCTGGCGCATCATCATGCTTGAACCACACGCTCTGGTGTGCAGTGTCCAGTTCTTCTTCACTAACTCCGGGAGAAGTGTGAAATTTGCATACGTGCAGGTTTCTTCAACCCTACCACGACGCTCCAAATCCCCGCATTCGTTTGTCCACTTCCCTTGTCTGGCTCATTATTCTCCCGACGGCTATGGTCGTTCTCTGTTCTGTGGTTATCTGTCATCCCCAAGCTGCCAACTATCAGCCCTCTTAATTTGTCGGACGAATTAGGCAAAACCCTGAAAATTATGTTTAAGGTAACAACTTACAATTTATTAGCATCCCATTGCTATTTTACAAATATAAAGTATATGTTTATGCACATAACGCAAATATTACAGAGTCGGATAAAAAAACTAAGGATGGATATGACTAGTAAAAACAACAAAACCGAGTTCTAGAACACTTTGAAGAATGGGAGACATGAATTTCCGATCTTTCATTTTTCAGGTGTTGGCGATGGATAACGGAGATTCACGCCATTTGCAGAGATGCCAACTACACGCACATTACGGAAAAGATTAATCACTTATGTAAACAGTACTCTTTAATAAACAGTTCTTTTCGAAACAGGACTTTAAGGGACGCATATTAAGGGCATTACTCAGCTCTTTATTTTTCTCTGTACACCGTATTCAATGAATAAATCTGCATAATCCCGTGATGCAGCGAAAAACAAAGTCTAAATGCAGAATTTTGTCGTGTGTGGGCACGGCTCCCATGACAGCGCGGGTAAGAAAAGAAGGTTATCGGCGTCTTACAGTGCATGGGACGGAATAAATTGACAATTGTGAAATTTTGAATACGTTAAAAAAAGTATTTCGATCAC
>BMAO01037033.1:0-61207 GCA_019973975.1 Trichonephila clavata
ATGTTGTACTTCGTTCAGTTACGTATTATCATCATTTTGGTGGGGTTGATTCAATTTAATTAAGTTGTTTGGTGTAGTTTAGTTATATAATGGATGATTAACGTCTGTTTTAAATTAATGAAACATATATTTCGATGCCTAATTATACGATGACTTTTATCAGTGAAAATATATTTGGTATAGTTGTGGCCACTATAGCCTATTGGTCATGGCCATCAGATCGCGGCAATTGGTGTCATGAGATCAACCACTGGGTGCATCTGAAGACCGATGCAGAAGGCTTTATGCTGGTCGTCTGTCGTGACTTCAAGTCATCTGGCGTGGTGTATTATTTTGAAGATAAGGGATCAGTAGCCCTCGTCCTTGACCGCTCTTCAAGGTGATCGATCATCAATAGCCTTGTGTTGCTTTATAGCAGTGGTGGCGAACTGTTTTTGGCAAAGTGCCACTTAATGATAAAAACAGCATATATATATATATATATATACTCTCTTTCACCACTTCAACATTTACAAAGAAAAAGATGAAAGGTGAAAAATGTTACTTTTGGGCTTATTATGGGATTTTACAAGTAGCTCTTTCAATTCCAACTTCTTAAGCTCCATATATATTTATTTATATCTTGTTTAAATTTCAATCGTCAATAAAATGCTCTTATCAATAAAGTTCAAATAAATTTCTTTAAACTTGTAATTGGATAACTTGATGTTAATACAGGTATTTTCAGATATCATTTCATTAATTACCAGTTAATCAATTGATTAAATTTATTGCAGTTTTCCGGCCTTAACATATTCGTCTCAGATTGTTGTAACAATGTATCTGTTAAAACAATGAAAGGCAAAAGTTGGCGTCGAAAACAGGTTTATAAACTAGCCAAACCGAGTGTGCATTGTTACAAAATGCAGACAAACCATACTCTTTTCATTCTACTATTAGTTCCTCTCACCCTATATATGTAGGGTGTCAGCCTTAATGTGACCCAATAGCTAATTCCCAGACCGTTTCGTTTTAGATATGCACTTTCAATTTGAAAATGTGTTTTAAAAAGGTAAACCATGTGTTTTACGTGCTTTTCGATCAAAAACCCATTTAAACACGAAAAATAATTTTTATACGCTCCCAAGGTCCTACCGCCTATTTAGGAAAAGATGCAATTACACAAAAATAAACACAAAGTTTCATTTATTATTACGATAAAAACTGGCCGAGTTATGGAACATTGAAAATAATACAAAGTACTACTTTTAATTTATTTCTCAGAAAACATAAGTTTGAAAATCACAATTTCTTTTTAAATCCGTAATTTTGTAATTTTTCAATCTTCGTATATTTTGGATAATATTACTATACACGGAAAAAGGTTTGTGAGATTATCTTCCTCGTGTGAAGTTATTCAATGTGGAAGTAAAAATTAAGACCACTTTTAAAATTCTTTAAAAAGTTTGCAGAATTTTATTTTAAATGAATGGATCTAAAAGAAGGCTTGAAGTTAATTAATGTACAATATCGATTTAATAGCAAAGTAATGTGGCGACCTGTCAGTAGGAAAAATTTAATACAGTATGAAAAGATCGACCGGCGGGTTTCTTGAGGCGTACACCTCCTTCGTTTGACCACGCACGGTAGTGCTCTATTATAGTCTTGAGTGTAGCAGGAGCTCCTCTACCACAAGCGCAGTTAACCAATGTTTGGTGTAAATCGCGTATTTAAATTATTTTAAAAATCCCATTACCTTCATTTTAAGGGCATAATTTTACATTAATGCTCTCAAACATCACCAGCTATTTGCAAAATAACGTACTTTAAAATAAAATGTAGAAATTACTACTTTAATTTATTTCTCAGAAAAACATAAGTTTACGAAAATCACAAAATGTTTTAAAATCCGTAATTTTGGAAGCAATTTTTCAATCTTCGTATATGTACGGATACTATTACTGTACACACGGAAAAAGGTTTATTGAAGTTATCTTCATAAATGGCAAGTTATTCAATGTGAAGTAAAAATTAAGACTACTTTTAAAATTCTTTTAAAACAAAAGTTTGGAAATTTATTTAAAATAAATGGATCTAAAGAGAAGGCTTGAAGTTAATTGGTAAGCAGAATATCAGTTTAATAACACGAAAGTAATTCATGCAATGATTTAGAAATAATTTTCAAAAACGCATCTGTTTAACACTATTTAAAATTCGAAAAATAAATATCGTTATTTACAAAAATTATACCGTGTCGTGGCGAAATAAATGATCTTTCCGATTCAATTATTTTTATCTATTTCGACACCGAAATCGGATGACAATTTTAATAATTGGGAAAACGTAAGATTGCTCGGCCCGAAACGGAAGGAAGTTCCGCCGTAAGCAACCAAAATTAAAATAATTCGGCGTTTGAGTTTTAATTAATATCTTTTAACTAATTTACAATATCAGATATAAATGACAATACGGCTTCCCGGAAATTCCCGATCTTTTGGTACCTTCTGACTTTCTGCGTGGTGCTGTTCATGAAGATAGACGCACATAGATAGATAGATAGATAGATAGATAGATAGATAGATAGATGGGTAGATAGATAAGATGATAGATAGATACATACATACATACATACGTTTGTACCTTCGAATTTTAATAGTGTAGATAATTGAGTACTTAAGCAATAAAATTTATTATGTGTACTTTAAACCATAGAAAAATAAATATTTTGGACAGAAAACATATTAAAAGCAGTTCAAAATAGACTTACATGCTACTTGGTTTCAGTCTGATTTGCTGCGTTTTCTGATCATGATGAACGTTAAAATCTGTTGTGTAGTCGCTTGCAATTGCATACAGTCGTATTCTAATATTACGAATTCTAATACGGGAGAACGAGATGTATACAAATGAATACTGCGAAATGATACTGTTTTATGTGCAGTGTAATCGAAATAAGAGAGAGGCGGCAAGACTTTTGCCATTAACTTTCCCGCTCGAAGACATCCATCTTATTGTAAAATTGCCCGTGCTGTTTAACACTTGTATAAAACTGGGATTTGTCATAGACGTATTCCTTTGTCTTGTGCCACACCTCGTGCTTTCACCATTATTTAAGTTAATTTGGTCACTCTGATATAATAAATCCCCTGCTTCATGATTGGCGCATCATTCCACATTATGCTATAATTTGAACGGCAAATCCTGTTTTATTTTGCTGCTATTTGTTAAAATAAGCTGTTTTAATCTTTTCGGTACAAGTTGTATTTCTTTAATTTAATTGTTATTGTTTGCCATACAACAATGCAAATTGTCAATCTACGATGTTTTAATATTACTATGATGTTTTTCTTTTGTTTTTTTCTGTAGATAGTGAATTACTGTTCTATAAACTCAATTTATATACGAACCCCTTTTCTGAGCAACTCAGATGCTTCAAATTTATGTAGGCATAACTCAGTCAGTTTTTATCGTAATAAAATGAAACTTTTTGTGTTTACTTTGTTTTTGTGTACTGTATCATTTCCTAAATACAAGTGATAGGACCTGGGGGCCGTATAAAAAATTAATTTTTGTAATTTTTTTCTATATGGGTTTTTTTGGTTCGAAAAGCACGTAAAAACATGCTTTACCTTTTTTAAAACATTTTTCAAATTGGAAGTGCATATCTAAAACGAATGGTTCGGGAATTAGCTATTGGGTCACATTAAGGCTGGACACCCTGTATGTATATATATGTATGTGTGTGTGTAATAGACGTGGCCGTTGAAAGGTATTTCTTAATATAATTACTTTTTATGAGGTTTGGAGATTAATTAAACTTTTTATTATACATCTTGAACACATAAAGAAAGACAACGACGACAAAATACACACACACAATCCAAGCTGCAGCCGGCTACATGATGAAGCAGACAAATACAGAAGCGAGAAAAAAAAGCGGTCTCCAGGAATCTCAGTTTTTATAGGCGGCTCAAATCACATGATCTGAGTGGGTAGCTAAATGTAGTTTAAAATATTCTCGTTGGGTGGCTGGCTAATTTATTATTAAAATGTGGGTCCTGAAGGGATGGACCAGATAATTAAAGCAATTTTAAAAGGGATATATTACTGGGAATTATTACATATGTATATGTGTGCGTGTGTGTGTGTGGATAATTAAATTAGATCTAAAATTAATTCCCTGGACCACATCTAACTTTTATTTTCCTGTTACATCTTCAAGTATTAAATTTATAATCCAGTTCGGGATTGGAGAACACATGTCTTAAAAAGATCTTCGCCGCTCCTACCATTAATTTTTTACCTAGTATTTCAAATATACCTTTTCAATAAGGAATGTACTTGAACAGACATCTGGCTCTTGAGGAGCCGTGGACTCTTGAGATTTAACACGTATCCGTTTCTCTCTCTCTTACAAACATATTACAAAATGATTTCATGGAATAAAGACGGTTAAAATAAAATGTCTTGATGTTCATTCGCAAAACACGACAGCAATATATATATATATATATATATATATTCGCAAATACATGTGAAGGTAGGCTAGCCTCAAAACTTTGTTTAAACCTTCAATCCTGGTTCCTAAGGCCAGGAGTTTGCTATAGTACTACTGTGGCTAATATATACTTTTTACTATATTGACTATTTATCTTAGGTTTACAACTATTTTATGTATATTTATGAATTTTTTTGTCTGTAGCACTCCGTAGTTACTTAACTTCTTACAGTGTCAACGGTTCTTACGGTGTTACGGACTCGAAATATCAAAATAATTATTTATTTATTCGCTTTTTCAAAACCATAGTTCCGAATGTAGGCATCATACCACAAAAAACTTTTCTTTTAAAATCAGATTCGAATTGAACTTAATGACACAAGTTCATCTTTTATACACAAAATAATTTGTTAAAAATTCAAATTGATGTTTTTAGATGCCATTTAAGATATAGTGAAATACGTTTAATTGGAAAACACTTAAGACGAAAAAGATTTACCTTTCTGGGAATGCACAAAATAAGGAAAACACCAGCCGCTCTGGCTAGATTTCAGAGAGCTGTGAAGTGAAAGGGAGGGGGTTTCCCCTGTTTCATATAAAGATTATATAAAGTAGGCTACCTTGACTTCGAAATATCCTCAGAAATACATCTCATGTCTCAACAGTTGGCTTTGGAATTCGAGTACATCTCAGTGTGAGTAAAAATCAGCGTTTTTTATTTTATTATTATTTTTATTTTAGAAAAAAAATTATAAGCCCAATGACAAAGAGCTCCAGGGGGGGGAGGAGCAAACTGCTATTTTGCTTTGAATGAAGATGGAGCTTCTTAAGGCTGTTGATCAAAAACAGAAGATGAAAATGGAAATCTGTAAAAAGTTTCGCGTTACAAAATTTTGTATTTAATTTTATTAAATCTTGTAAATTTTTTTGTTTCAATGGTTTTTATATTATATATATACATTCTTATATACATATCTATGTATATAAAATGTACTATAATAAACTTAACTTTGTTGAATTTATGTTTTTTTTAGTATGCTTTAACACAAAATTATTTTAACACGGAAAATATTTCCGTCTCCTCAATTTCGTGTCAAATGATTTTCACTGTATGATAGAACGATTCAAGAAATCAAAGCAATACAAGTGAAATATATCTACAAATGTCTTCAATCATCCCATTTTAATAATCAACAATCTAACCAAGAAATAAGTAATACAAACTACTACATCTTACATTAAATGCTTCAACAGTAATTAACGTTAGCCCTTGGTGGTGCATTTAGGAAGTAATTTTCAACACACATCTCCTATTTTTTCCCCCTCCTAGCTGCCGAAAAGTATTATAAATCTGATGCAAAGGCAAATTCATTAGCAAACGCCTGTGGCTCTGCTGATACTCATTATCTTCCTGCAGTTGCCAGAAAAGGTACTAGAAAAAAAAGATACTTTTTTTTCCTTTAAAGAAGTGTTTCTGCGTCACTTCCTTTTTTGGCCCCAGGGACAAAAAGATATTTTTAATGAGATGCGGTGGGGGCTGTAATATGCTCGTAGTACTTTTGCAATTAAAGGAATCGAACAAAAAATAGTTTGGTGCTTCTGTTGAAAATGAGATGCCTTGAACAAAGGGTTTAGCTCTAGAAATGGGTGATAGGAAGTATTTTGTTGTTCTACGTTTAAACAGCAATAATCTCTGTCATCAATATAGTCAAAAAAAGTTTTAAAAAAATCATTTGTGAAATATTTTATCATAAATGTTTTCGCTAAAGTTCAGAAATCAGTTAATCCGCACGTTAACTAGGAGGATCCATTAAAGTGTGGGAAGTTGTTTCATTTCTCAAATTCCCTTGGTAATCTACGAATTACCTAGGTAATCTGCACATTACCTACTAAACTCTTATTAATCTGCACAATACCTACTAGACACTTTTTAAGGTAACCATCTTCCCTAAAATTGTGAATTTTTCCAAACAATAACGGATTTTTTTCATGATTTAATTTTAAGGCCATTCTATTAACTTTATAAAAATACCAAGTTTATTTTTTTCCATTCACTAGAACAAAAAGTACAAGTGTTTTAGTAAAAGCAGATGCCATTACTTTAAGCAAGATGTCATACTTTTAAACGCGTTTTACTCGAAATGTGTGTTTTTTTAAAATGCTTAAGCTGGGACAGCAGTTGCTAAAAAAGTTTTGAAAGTAATTAACTGAAATTTTTTGTGTATGTTCTGTATAAAATAGAAAACAGTTTCAGCTACAGATTTATTAATCACTGTTCTATTATAAAATTTACATCCCTTCTGTTAATATAATCACTGCTATTTTTTTTTATCAATTTCATGTAATAACTAAGATAAAGTGCTCTAGTTTTTGTAAAAATTAAAATATCCCTTATCCTGAAGGTCATTTAAAAAATGAATAACAGCGCAACGCATCAGAATTAAAAAATTGAAAATTTGTTCATAAACTTTTGGTACTGAATGGGCCGCGTTTATGTTATTTTTTGTAAATATTTACCAATTTTTTCCATTTTAGTAATAATAATTTATTTTTCTCTTCTTTATTTTAGCATATTTTTCTTAAAATGCACTAAACAAATCTAAAAGCAACAAAAAAATCCCAATATTTCCTTGTTTTCAAAAAAAATTTCGTCGCAAAAAGTCGGACATCTTAAAATATTATTGCAATTAAGGAAATTTACATAAGGTCATTTATTTATTTTTCAATAACTGAGGAATCACGTAAATACAATCAAACAATTAACACATTAGTTGATCGAATCAATCATCAATCAATTTAAAAACTATTATGCAATGAATCAGACGGTTTAACATATTATTACAACTACGAAAATGAATTTGCGAAACATCTATTAAAAGTATGCTTGCTTGTTAGTGACAGACTATCTACAGATTTGCAACACTTTAAATTACACAGAGCAATTGGTTTTTGTGACAAGGAGACCTATTTGTGGAACACTTAGATTTGCAGTCATATTTTCTGAAACCCTGCTTGGTACCAAGGGATTGTTTTGTTGCTGTTTGACATAAAAATATTTCTATAGTAGGGACATCTTCTTTCGTTAAAAATCTCTTAGCAAACACTGAAATTACGGGATGAATCAGCGTTAAGGTATCCGAACGCTATCGGAGTACTTTTTTAAAAGTAGCATACTAAAACATTTCAAATGCTTTTTTTAGGATCAATACCAAAATAAATACTAAATAATTTAACTAATAATATTTTTAAAAATAATCTATACTTTACAAAAATAAAAATTATAAGGGAAATTTTAGCAATATTTGTGGAAAACTTCAAAGTAATTAGTGAAAAAAGTAATGAACTTATATCGGGGTAAGAATGTTACTAAAACAAATTAAATGCATTTTTCTAGAGAATGTACTCAAACCCCTTAATGTTTTATTTAAAACTTAAACATTTTAGAGTTGTTCGAGTAAATATTATAAGAAACGTAACATTTTGTATAAGACCATTATTTAAATAACAAACCATAACTCAAAAAATATTCATACAATAAGAAATATTTTAGTACATTCTCTAAAGATAATATACATACCTGGTTCAAAACGTTTCATAGAAATGCATTTATAATATTTCGAACTATCAGACTCATCCCTGATAGATTTTAAGCAATTTAAATGCCCACTTGTAGTAAATTAAACACCCACTTTTGATTTTTTAAAATTTTATATAACTGATTCTAACTTGGCTTCTGGGTAACGTAGAAGCAAAACAAAGTATGTTATGTAAAGCCAAAATATAGCTCTATTTAATAAAATAAAAACAAAAAAATGCGTCTTTTGATTGAATTTGGTCATTTGATCGTGTTTGGATACCTTCAATCAAAATTCTTAACAGAAAAGAGCTTTGAGCCTTTCGAGCTTTAACGATACGGAAACAGCTAATGTGAAAATTACCTAGTTAAAATGTGGAAAATTCTTCCACACTTAAACGGAGAAAATCAGTTAATCTGCAGATTAGCAGTATTATCTGCTCATTAACGGCGTTAGAGTTGTAACGGTGACGTAAATATATCATTGATCTGTAAAATAAAGTAATACTGTATGAATAGGTAATTGTTTACCAGGGTTCAACTTAACGAAAATATAAATAAACTATAATTAAAAGAAGGGGGAAATAGTTCACTTTTAACATTAGAACGTCCATCGGGGTCGATTGGACACCGGAGACTGTTTAGTTGTTCACCTTTCCACATTTTTGCAGAGAAATTGAAAAATTTTCATGACTTTTAATCATTTTCCATGGTGATTACACAGAAACAGTTTTGTGGTTTTAGTTTAATTAGGAGAGATTTTACAACTAAATATACTTAGAACGTCCGCTGGTGTTGTTTTGACACCAAGGCAATATATCATTATAAATAGTTGTCGTTCAGAAAAAGATAGTTCACTAAATAGATTCCATTAGTAAAAAACAAACTTCCGGAAGTTATATAGTCCATTGCAGTGTTACTGGTTTCACAGCAGAGATAAGTTTTTTCTAAAATTGTTGTGTCTAAGTGTTTTGTTCCGTGCATTTGCTTATCTGCTATTACGTTCAAATTACCCAAGTGCAAGGAACTTGAAAAATCAGGTATATATATAAATACTGAATTTAAAGGAATTATAAATTCGCTAAAACACAAAAAGTGCAAAATTAAAGAATGTAATGGAAATGCAACTAAAGAAATTTGACTCTCTTGCATGAAAATGGTCTGAGGAAAATTAAAATTCACTGCATGCATTATAAATGAGGTATGTACGAAACATTATGTACAAAAACGATAAATAATAATGTAAAAACTCGCATTATCACAAAAATTACGATTTTGCTTATTATACTAATATTTTTGAATATTATTGTTTTATTCCATTTTACAAGATTAAGTAATTTGTTCTGTTACAGTTTTGCATGATATAAATGGTCCTAATATATGATAATTACATAAAATAATATTAAAAAGTCTTAAGACTAAACCCTACTGAACAGTAGTGCAGCAGTTATTTAATTATTACAATTATTTTATGCATTTTATATCACGGTGTCGAAACGACACCAATTACCGGACGTTCTAGTGTTAAAAAACCTTTAACTAAATAAACCTTTTACAAAAGAATACTGAAAGGTATATATTTTAAACTTTTATTTTTCATTTTTGCAGGTACTAACACTTTTTTTTGTACAAAACCCCTCAAAATAAGTTAAATTTTCAATATACACCTTGTTCTGTATTTTCCTGCTACAGTGAAGCAAATATTGTTAGAAACTTAAAACTTAACAATGAATTTGAAAGAAAATGAAACATTTTTATGTGAGGAAGGAATAACTTGTTCGAAAAAAAGTTAGTGTAGGGCAAACCGTGGTTACCAAACCGCATGCGACTCTAAACGTAGAACGGTTGCTGCTTTTTAGATATCTGCTTTTATGTATTATTAAAAAATGATTACATTTACTAAAAATTGTTTTCATTTCACTTTTTCTTTATAATTATTTATTGAAAAAAATTAGCTGCATTGTCATACACTTTTAAGCGTTTGATTGGCTTAAAAAAGTGATTTCTGTATTAAATTCTGTTCTAGTAATAAAGTTAGTTCATTGCAAATCTCTATTAAAATATTGCAATTAATCCTATAAATAAGAAAAAAGTTCATTTTATCGGACCTTTAAATGGGGAATCTTTAACTTTTGTTGTTTTTTAAAATAATTTCCAGCAACATTTTTTTTTGCATACATAAATTGGAGAACACTTATATGAATGAACATGTATGGCTATTTTCTTACGAAGCTTGAAAATTTAATTACCAACGTTACGATATTTTAACTATTGTTGTTCTGGCACTAAGTTATAGAAATACATGTTTTCGATAGTTCTTAGACTTAGAACAAATAAAAACTGTTACATGTTTTTAATTTGACTCACTTATTATAAACGCGTTTAAATGGTTGTTTGATAACTTAACTATTTTGTTTCCTTTACAATTTAGCTCTTTTCTCTCGAAATTTTGGTGACCCTCGTCTTGGGTAAAAACAGTCATGGGCAAGTACTCCTAAGGTAAATACATTGGTGTTCAAAATTAAGAAAATTTTCAGATTTGGTCGATTACTCTAGAAGTAATGGGCAGATTTTAGTAAAATTCGGTTTAATACAAAAAATAACACTTTAAAATTTATATTGGGTAGGTGCAAAAGTTCTACCCATTTTTATTACCCATAAAGAAGAGCAAATAAACTCAAAATTACCATTACCTACGATTGTGCATCATCCCTATTGCTATTTATGGCCTCTTGGGATCTTTTTGGTAGGAGATGAATCCCACGGCGGTAAAATTCCAGCGGTTTCGAGTCAAAATGTCTTGGATGGCAGTTTTCACAGCATCAAGATCATCGGAGATTTTCTGGTTAAAGGAATTGTTCAACACACGAAATAGGTGATAGTCAGTTGGGGATGAGTCAGGAGAATAGAGAGGGTAGGGCAAAACTTTCCAACAAAACCCCAGTAACCTTTGGCTAGTGATGACAGAAGCATGTAGCTTGGCGTTATCGTGATGAAGGATTATACCGCGATAATTGATGAGACCTAGCTGCTGTGCTACTAAATTTGAATTCATCTTGTCTAACTGTAGACAATAGAAGGGGCATTGATGATCTGATTGAGTGGCAGGACCTTCCAGTGAATTATTCTCTACACATCCAATCACACACTCAATAACACTTTCTTGGGATGAAGTTCAGCTTTCGAAGTCGATGCAGGTGGATTAGAAGGGCGATACACAGTCCTACGACGCTTTACGTTACGGTACATAACCCACTTCTCACCCCCTGTTACAATTCGTGTCAAGAATGGTTCATTTTTGTACCAGGAAAGCAAGGAAACACAAATTGCGATTCGGTCAATCCCTTTGCTTAGCTGTCGGGTTCTGTGGAACCTAACAATCCAATTTTCTCACAAAACCCAAGTTAACCCGCCGTTTCTCGAGTGTTATCCGAAGTACGTTGAAGGTCTCCGCTAGTTCTTGCATGATTGGGTTTGGGTTGTTCTTTTAGGTTTGGTCAATATAGTCTTCACCATCCTAGCCTGATCTTGGCAGATTTTGTCTCCTTCCCCAAATTCACGAAACCGTTGACGACATGTACTTTCGTCTATTGCATTCTCTCCATAAACTTGACAAACATTGCGACATGCGGCGGTTTTCGTACTCTTTTTATCGAACTCGAATTACAAACGATCACATTCTTCTTCTCCCTTTCCATTTTACACCTTCTGAGATTATTTTAAGATGATTAACTGTGGGAAAAACAATGCATTTATAAGTTAAACATCCACACGTTTGATTCTCCGACGATTTCGGTCATTACAACGTCATGTGTGGCGTCAATTCCGTTGCAAATTTGGATATCCAAAAACGGGTAGAGCTGTCGCACTCACCTGATAATACACGTTCATAATCGTGGGTATTCCTCAGCGGATTCGAAAGCTAAGAAAGAGTGATTGTAGAATAGAACCAAAAAGTGAGTAACTAGAGGGTATAATCCCCTCTCCTCTTACAGTTATACAGGCTTCGCACCGTGATTTTATATCGGTAATAAGGGTGTTTATGAGTTCCTGAGGTAATTGATCCCACTAGTTCAGCGATGCTGTTTTCAGGCCTTGGATGGTTTTTGGAAGGGGGTAAAAGAAATTTGCTTTTGATCTATAAGATTTAAAGATGAAATTTGATAAGCGTATTTCTTTTGTAGAGAAGAAATCAATTGAGAACAAGTTTTATGCAAATTTACTTCTAAGGGATGTTGTGAGGGTGTTATAAATAAAAATTCCCGTTTTTGAACAATTAAACCTTGTTACTTGAAATTTGGCAATCATGTTTATTTTGTTGAGAAGAGATGCAGTGGAAACGGGTTTTGCGGGAATCAACTCTAGGATGGGCAGAGGTTACGGAAGCGTAAGCGATAACTATACTTACGTCTTAGAAATTCAAGTGCTGTCCTTTATAAATCAAAAGGGCCGGAAGATTTCTTTTCAAAATACAGTCACAGACTTAATACTAGAAGTTAGATATATCTCTCAATACCTTATAAACAGAATTTATTCACACACAGTGGTGCCCGCAAGGGGAGAGGGGGTTCGTACCCTCTCCAGAGCCCTTGAATTTGTTTTGATTGAATTTAATCCTATGTACGTATATGGTACGTAAAACTTAATTAAATATTTGTCATTAATAATTAATTTTATTCATTAATGTTAAATATTTATTCAATAATTAATTTTTTACTGATTTTTATTTCCTAAAATTGACAAAATCAAAAGAATATGTTAGGCGGTTTATTGGAGCATGATACGAGAACGGTGGACTTTCAACCCTGGATCCCCCCCCCCCCGAAAAATTCTTGGGGGCGCCAATCTTCACACAACAGCATTGAAATACCCAGTGAAGCGGGCAGGTAATGACTTCTTAATATGTATCTATGATTAAAAATTAAAACTTAGTAGTTTCACACATATTTTAAATCCAAAGAAATAAAAGATTTTTTAGCAATTGTTTTTTTTTAAAAATAATAAATAAAATTTAAAAAAATTCATTCTTAAAAAAAACTCCTTAAGTTCACCATTTACTTTATCGGTCGTATCAAACGTGTACATTAACAAAAAGTATCATTATTACTCTTTCATTATACTTTATTCCCAACTTTAAAAACAAGATATTCCATTTCAGCTTCTGATTTCATTCATCCCATTATAAAAGAAAGAGCAAGTTTCGAGAAGTCGCTATATATTGCATTTCAGAATCTACTCCTACCAGGAGGAACTAATCGAATTCTGTTCGACTAATAGCAGTGATCACATTTCAGTTTCATTTCTAGCTATTTACTTGTAACTGGAACCGACATCTCAGAACTTAGGCCTTTTTTCTTCCAATTTTTCTTCCATGAACGATGCGACGGCGGGCATACACCGAAGAAATTCTAATTACATAGGACAGGGATATTGGGAACTCTATTAAAAAAGGTTCTGTTATCTCAAAAAGCTCCTTTTAGGCTTTTACTTTTTATGTATCAAATTGCCTTCGGCAATGCTGCTTTATTATTTTTGCCATCACCTGAATTTTCAAGAGCTTGCAGGGATTTTAAGTCAAAATGTCCAAGTAAGCTTTTGTTTTCCAGGAATTTTTAAAGGCTTTGATTCGCAGTTTTTTTGAAATTTGATATTTTATCCTTAGTAACTGAAAACTGTCTATTGTTTTCTAAGAAAGTATTAAAGATTATTAGATGTATTCTTTTATTTTTAATTTATTTAATCAAGTTAAAATAATTGCATGCTTTTAATATGTTTAAACAATTTTTTTTAGAGATTTTTTTTTACACTTAATTTATGCACTTACTCTATGCTTGGATTTTTCATATTCAAGAAATTGATTGATCCAGTGGCGGGAAATTGTTTTGCCTCGAGGGCCAACTATGGGGAAGAGAAGGATACGGGAGGGTCATAGCTTTTTTTTTTAATTATTGCATTCATTATTTGTGCCATAAAAATCAATAAATATAAGTTAAATAAAATAGTTGACAGTTTTGTTCTATTTATTGTGTTAGTTTCATATTATCTATAGCTGCAAGAATATTTAGAATCAGTTTAATGAGAGAGACAATTGTACCCTATGGCATCTATATTAACTCTTAGTTTTCATACAAGAAAAACTTTAATCGTAAATATATGTTTATATATTTGTTAGTATTTTCAACTTTTGAGAGCACTTTTCTTTCCTCTGACAATAAACTTCGGTGAATGAAGTCAGAACGGCCAATCTGGCAACACTGGCGAAAAAACGCTGCAGATGTGTAGCAGCAGATGTTGACAATCTACCCCCACTGCTGTTCAGTTATACTCATTTGGGTTCCGTGTAAGGCTTGTTTTTCAAAGTGCTTGTTAAGTACATTGGTTCTTAACTGAGAACAAGAAAATGAACGAATAAAAGATCAATTAAAATTTTTATTTATGCTCGGCAAGACACAAAAGAAACTTATGCGATGTTATCTGGTATGTGTTTATGAAGATCAAAAGCACTGTCCATGGAATGTGTGTGAGTGGTTTGCCCGTTTTCTCCATCGAAGAGCAGGGAAAGTGTTTCTGACAACCCCTTAGCGGAAGACTGGTGACCTTTATCAGAGACGAAAACATTAAGAAAGTGAGGAAATTAATCACTAAAGATCGTCAACTAATTGTGCGCATGACAGCTGATGAATTGTAGATTAACCGCGAATCCGGGCGACAAATCGTTATCCAGAATTTGGGGATGAGAAAAACGTGTTATCGATATTGACGATATTCCTAACATCCAACGAAATGTGACGAGGCCTTTGAACTCCATCCGAAGGATAGTAAGGTAACTTTTGTTAATATTCCATCTACGTTAATGTTACATGACTATTCAACGAGCTTTATTGTCAGAGGCTGTATTTGGTTTTCTGGCTCCTTGGCGAGTCGCAAAAGACTTCTTTGCGGGCAGCATGTGACCCGCGGGCTTTATTTTCCTATTCCATGAATAATTGTTTGAGGAAAGATCACTTTTTTAAAAATTTTTTTTTAAGAAAATGCGTATGATGATAATGAATACAGAAAAAATTTAATTGAAAAATGCTTTGTAATAAAATTAATACAATCTCTTTGGGAACTTTAATATTATAATAAAATTTGTATCATATTGAAACACGAACGTGCAGTGATTTTTTTTCTTGTGCTAATTGAAATTTAAAAAGTGACACGACAGCTAAATCTTAATAATCTTTTATTCCCTGTGTATAAATGAATTCCTACTGCTATGTTAGGTAGTTATATCAGGATATACATACCTTATAGCGGTTTTCACCTAACTGTTTATACATTAAAGATATAATATGTATTTCGATTTAAATAAAAATACAAGGGTCAACCAGAAATTAACCATTTAGTTATATATACAAAATGAAAAGCCCAGTATTTATTGAAAAAATCAATTATGTTTAAAGCAAAAAGCTTCCTTCCATTCTATACAGAATTAACACTCCTACAGTTAAGGATTTAATGTCTTAACATTTTTCGTACAATTACATATAAAAAGATTTTATAGTATTAAGGCCAGTGTTAAATTTCAAGTTTTCAAACACATGAAAAAAGAAAAAAATTATAGTTTAAAAAAACTAAAAAAACACCTTTTTATAGTTAATGGGACAAATTTGCAACTTAATCTTTTTGTCACCAAATTTGAAAATGGGATCTGAAATAAATCACCAGCTGTGGGGATGGGATCTGAAATTGGGAAATCGTTAATCCTGATGATCCTAAACAGAGCAATGGAACAAAATTATTAAATTATTGTGTTGTCATCGGTCCAGGACAAGTGAGCAAAATTTCGAATTAATCTGGCCTTTTAAAGTGGGTAAAAATGGAGTTCAAAGATTCCGTTACATGCAAGTGAAGTTTATAAAAGGATGTGAAAAAAAACACTTTTTTTAATGTTTTTAATGCCTTTAATTTGGAAATAAACACACAAAAGCCGAAGTAATATTTCATTTCATTCCACTGTAATAGAATTTAGACCAGAGGTACTCAAACTTTTATTCCTCCGGGCCACATACATACGATAACTATTTCACGCGGGCCACAACAGGAGGATTAATAAGGAAGTTGGGAGTTATTAGATCAAGGATATTTAAAATGTGGAAAATTGATCAGATTATTAAAAACACATAATTTTGTATTTTATTTTAAAAGTACACTCACACGCTTTATAAACTCTATCAAACTCAACCCACAAAAAATGGGTTTTACGCATTTTTTACCCAGTTATGGGGTATTTTCGATTTTTTTTATCTATGACCCAAGTCTCTTGTTTGCATTCCACTGCCATGTACTTTGATAATTTGGTTTTTACTTTGGACAAAACCGCATTTACTTTTATTTCAGATATTCATTTTACCAAATGCAGGATTATTGCAAAGAGTTTTTACTGAATTCCACATTAAAATCAGTGTTATTTGTTGAAAATAAGTTCAGACTTGCTTGCGCATTTGTGTTTCAAATTTATTCAAATACTTTTTGATTTTATTAAAAAAAACATCTGAACAAATATCTGAATTTATCAAATAGTTTATGGAAACATTTCAGAAACACTCTAACAACTTCTGTATCAGATCATATATTTATCCATAACAATTCCATATGTTTATCAATATATATACAATAGAACGTCGTTTATCCGAACGTTTATTATCCGGAGCGTCAAGTATCCGGACCAGATTTTTTTTTGTCAACTACATGTACCGTATATGAATGCGTTTTCGAATAGTGCAATGCTCAACAGTTGTTTCGCGTAAGGCCAAAAGTGACGGGAAAACACAAAGTGAGTGATATTTGGGGGATTTCAGTTGTGTGATTTGGTAAGCATCTGCGCGGAATATTAGGTCAGTTTGTTTCCAAGTGAGGGGGTGTGTACTTGCTCTTTTGTGGAATTGTGAACTGCATGAATTCAAAACGGAAGCGCAACGTCTTCAACATAGAAAATTGAAATATTGGACCGTGGAGAAAATTGAGCGTCTCTAGCAAAATTTATAATGTTAAAAAGTCAACAATTTCTGACATAAAATAAAAGCCGAGAAACCATTTCAAATGCTAAATGATGACGAGATTGTGACTTCCGTGCAAGAAGAATCTGACCCTGTAGACGATGAAACGGATGAAGACGAGGACATCAACAACGGAAGTAGCAAATGCTGACGCGTTTCTGCGTTAGAGACAGCTATGGAGTGGTACAAACAACAATTAGAGTGCTGTTCTACTCAACTTACTGCTGCTCAAAGAATCAGATACCTTGCAGCGAAAAATCGAAGGTGTACAATGGTACAGCGAAAAATAAGTGATTATTTTCCACAATCAAGGTAAAATTGCGACATTTTGCAGCTATTTTGCATTTTTTTTCAAGCACGTTTCCTGCATGTGATGATTTTCAATATTCGTATAGTGTCCAGTTTCATATACTGCATGGATCGAATTCGGTTTTCGGTTATCCGAACAATCGCATATCCGAACGGTGTCCGGTCCCAATTGATTCGGATGAGCGACGTTCTACTGTAATGTAATACATTGTATAGGGTGTTTTTGTTACCCCAGCATTTTGTGACATTACCACCGACAAAATATTTTGTTTCCATTGCAAAGAATTTTTTAAGAAAGCCAATTTATCTCGTCTTGAAAGAGATCCTCAAGAAAAAGAGCCATTGAAAGATTTGTGCTTAGTGATACAGTGATGCCCACTCGCGAGTAAAATTATATTTTTTAAATACATTTTTCTTCCCCCGACAATTCAAACAAGATGTTAATCCATGTTTGTTTTACTCTATGAGATAGTTAAGATCTTAGTCGTCTTGAAAAGACATATATTCTTTCGATACTCTTCGCTTGGAAGACTTAAGTGTTAATTTTGTCTCGAGGGGGGGGGGGAAATAGAAGCAATTTTCAAACAGGTATACTTCTTTAAATTTAAATTAAATAATTCGAATCTTTTACACATTATTTACAAAGGATTATGGTTTCAAAAAAGTACAAAAGGTTTGAAATATAATCATAACTTTAAGAATTATAAGCATATGCAAATAAGAAATAATTTTGTAATAAATCTTAAGTAATTTTTGCGTTGCGCTCGCTCTTTTCTAAAATAGTAGCCTTTGATGTATAAAACTTTATAGAACTATAAAATGTATCATACTTTTTAAACCCTAGCAAATTAAGGATAATATATCTTTTGTATTTCAAAATACGCGGGCATTTCAAAAAGTAAAGATACAATGGCTCGCATTCCTTAAAAAAAAACCATTTATTTTGAAAACGTCAGTTACATCTTATTAACTGGATTATTTATTAGTTTTCAACATAATCACCCCCGTTATCCAAACATTTGTTAAGTCGTTGCACAAGCTTTTGTATCCCACAGTCATAGAAAGTTGCCGCCTGTTGTCGGAACCACATTTCAACTTCATCTTTGATCTCATCATCGTCGTGGAATGATTTTCCTTCAAGATGTGACTTCAGGAAACGGAATAAATGGAAGTCGCTGGGCGCTAGGTCCGGGCAGTATGGCGGATGGTCCAATACTTCCCATTTCAATTGCTTGAGTAGTGTTTTGGTTACGAGCGCTGTGTGAGGCCGAGCGTTGTCATGAAGCAAGCGGACTACTCCATTTGTCAGTATTCCCCTGCGTTTGTTTTGAATTGCCCTTCGAAGACGTTTCAAAGTCTGGCAATATACAGCAGCATTAACTGTTGTTCTGGGAGGCATAAATTCTAACAGAAGAATGCCTTGTCTGTCCCAAAAACAGAAGCCATGATTATTTTCGCTGAAATCGAAGTTTTGCATTTCTTGCCTTTTGGTGAATTCGAATGGCGCCATTGCATTGATTGTTGCTTGGATTCAAGTGTATGGTGATAAACCCACGTCTCGTCACCTGTCACAATGGGGTCAAGGAACTCATCACCTGCTTCTGTATAGCATGTGAGGAAGTCGAGTGCAAAGCCCATCCTTTTCTTTTTGTGTTCTTCCGTTAACATTTTTGGAACCCAGCGCGCACACAATTTCCTGTACCCTAACTAGACAGTCACAACTTCATAAAGAGTTGTCATTGATACTTTCGGTATGATCTGATGCAATTCTTTCAATTTGAGACGCCTATTCGTATGAATTGCTTCCTCCGTTCTCTGAAGAAGGGCATCAGAGATCACAGATGGCCGACCTGTTCTTAGTTCGTCATGAACATCGGTACTACCTTCAGAGAAATGACGACACCATTTCGTTACATTTTGTTGATTCATAATGTTCCATAAACAGAAACAATTTCTATATGAATATCCGCTGACCTTTTGCATAAAGAAAATGTATGACGGAGCGCACATCGCATTTGGCGGAATTCTGAATCGGTGCAGCCATTTTAAACACGACCTACTCCAACCAGAATCAACGTTAAAATGCCAAACGACCGCAAGGAGAAAGCGAATGGTTCAAGGTTAACACCTGTGTTGCCAACTTGCTCACCAAAACTTTTCTTTTCCTCAGGCGTACGGTGTATCTTTACTTTTCGAAATGCCCTCGCAATTGAAAAATATGGAATTTAAACAAAAAATTTGAAAGTATAAACTTTTTATTTTAAAAGAAACATAATTTATTATTCTATTTATTTAAAATTACTACGGTGTAATAAGGATACATTTAAATTTATAAATCAACTTATTGAAAGTAATTAAAGCTACTACTTTTGAAAATAGCACGCGCAACGTAAAACTTAATTAATATTTCTTATAGAAATTATTCTTATTTTCATATGCTTATAATTTCTTAAATTATGATTATATTTTAAACATTTTACACATTTCTGAAGCCCCATTCCTTTATAAATAATGTGTAAGAGATTCGAATTATTTAATTTTAATTTTAAAGAGTTATATGTATTTGAATATTGTTTATATTTTTAGCCCTCTAGAAAAAGTTAACACCCCTCAGACCCCATAAGGGACAATTAAAAATAAGTTTCGCTCATAAAATGTCCCTACTCCATTGTTATCATTTACCTTTATAATTCCAAAAAGAAAAAAAAAGTTACCTCACAGTTCGTACCAGCACGACATCAATAGCAGAGCTAATATATTTGCTTGCTTGATTGATAGAAATTCTTGAAAAAATTTTAATGCATTGTTTTTAAATAATCGAATTTGTTAGTGCTATATGGGTCATAACCGGGCCACTCAGAAAGATCCGGTGGGCCACAAGTTGAGTATCACTGATTTAAACCAACATATTTTCATATAAATAATTATTTCTAATGCAAATATAAGTCGTTTTATATTTAAAGTAATAATCTACAATTCTCTACAAAATTCATTTAAATTCTCTGCAGCTTTTTAATACATTCCTAAGGATATTGTGGACAAAATCAATATTAAGTTAACACAAATCACGTAACCGTACAATTCTCAGCTTTGTAATTCACGCATAAGGTTTTAATTCCATCTTTCTTCTAATTCACACAACACCTTTTTCAAAAAAATTCACAATAACATGACACATATGCAAATGCCTGTGATTGATTGGCGTGGAAAAAGAGAATTGTTAACTACTTTTCAATTAGTTACCATGGCTACTCTCTATTACACGTATGTGTCTAACTATTAGTGCATTTAATGTTACGATTGCTCATAGTGAAAGAAAAGAGACTAAAAAGAAATAGTTATAAACAGAATTAATATGTCTTTTAATCTAGTTTGGTATTCAAGACGAAAAGTACAGCATTTAAAAGTTAGTAAGAAAAGTTTGAAGTATGTTATTGCTAAATGAGTTATTATACTCTAATTATCCGATATTATTCTTAAAATAAAGAAAGAAAAGATTGCTTAGAAGACTTAATTTGACAGATTATATAATTATATTTGTTTCTAAAAGAACTTTTCTTCTAACGTACAATCTATTTTAATAATTTATTTGGTAATATAAGTTTACATGGATAAGTTAATAGAATGGTATAAAATATAATGGATAGAGTGCCACTACAACTATAAAAAAAATTCATTTAATTAATATTTTTTCGAAGAGTTTTATCTAGTTCTGATGCAAAAATTTCAGATCGTCCGCTGAGATTCAAACAGAGTAGACGATTTTTAATTTTTATCACCAGAGATCGTCTGCAATATTTTTCATATAGTTGTTACCTTCCTTATGTGTTCTAAATCCATGTCCATCTTTAACACATTGAACAGAAAGGTGCAGCTGCTACGAGTACTTCTCCGCTTCGAAAATATAAGATCCCGTCGAAGACTGTTAAGGCTCAAAAACCATTACACATTTTAGTGTTATTCATTTATCGAACCAATAAGAGATTTTCTAAGACCAACAACATTGCTGACTATAGTAGATTCAGTAATCCGCTCTCAGTTAAAACACCAGCTCTCGTCAAAGCATTTAAGGAAAATATTCCGCAAAATTGTTGTCGAAAAAAGACTCTTCTTGTTAAACAGATGAACGTGTCAAAAAGAACATTGTGTCGCATATAAAACGAAAACCTTAAACCCAGAAGTTATCGAGAAATAACCGACTATTTCCTTACAAAGGAATTAAAGCTCTAGAAGATCTTTAAAATAAAAACATGGTTGATGTGGCACGCTCATAACTCTTTCAGCCCTGAATTTTTGACTAAAATAATGCACTAAAGGGAAATAAATACAAAAACTTTAGATAAACCTCACAAAATATAACTATTGAAGTTAAAAAAAAGCTGGTACGTGTTAATAATATTAAACACTTTATCAAATAAAGGATGCTCAAATTTTTGAAAAATAAGTGGTACACATATTTTGCAGCACCATGCTTCAAGCAGTATGATAGTTCTGGAAACATTTTTTCATCCTTAGGCACAAAGGAACTTTGCAGACACAACATATCCATTCTGTACAAACTTGGACAGCTTTTGTGCTGCAAGCAACACATCGTCTTCTCGTGGACTTTCTTGATAGTGGCAGAACTCTCCAGGCGTGTGTTTTTTTGGGTGCACATAGGGTTTCTTCTTCTTAATCTGAACATTTCTACTGACTGTTTGACGTTTATTTCTTGAAGTCAGAAATGCAGAACTCTGACAAAAACTCTGGATATATCTCTTCTGAAATTCTTCAAGCTGAACTTTGGAAGATTCATTTTCCCGATAGATGACATATGCATTGACTACACTGGAATCTATGAAATATCAGAAAATTCTATGCCACCATTTATTACTTTTCCAGTCTATCTCATACGTACCTCAAGTTGATTCAATCAGCATACACAACATACGTGCTTATTATAATCAGGTAGAGCTAAGGGACACAAGGAACACTATCTGGCACAATAAACATGTCCATTATTGCGAAAAAATTAGTGGAACGCATTTTGTATTTGTAAAGAAGATGAACTTCAATAACGTGGAGGTACATTTTTGGACTCTCATATTTTCATCCTAGCAATGCACACGGAGGGAACTAGTTATTGTATATAATATTGACTTAGTTATATAATATACGTACTTACCTGATTAGTATCAAATATCACAAGAATCACACACTTTCATTTGCACTTAAAATTACACAACACAGTAACTTCCAAAAAATACCACTCAACAGACTCACACAACTAATCAAAGAGTGAACTACTTCAAAAACCTATTGGATATAATGAGCTTCTGAGATTTGTTGAAAATTAGAGTAACTGCTAGGAGTTGACCTCTTGGATGGATCATAGAATGTACCATCTAGCATCAATTTTTGATGCATTCAAACAAGTGGTACGTTTTGTGTACCATCCCACAATAAACAAATAAGAATTAGTGGTACAACATATGTACCACCAAACATGAAAGAGTTAATGGCCACAAACGAATTCTTTTTGCCAATGAGAAAGTCTTTGACAGCGAAGAATCTTTCAATCACAAAAAGGGCCATGTACATGAAAAGGTTGCTCAAAAAGCTAAAAATAAGAAGAAAATGATCATCATTCGGTTTCCGTAATAGTTTAGTGAGGTTTTAGTTGTATACGGGCGCATCAGAGATTCATTTTTTGCCTGACAGGAGTGAAAATCACAGCAAAAGTTTTTACTATTAAATAACCAATAGTGAAGCCCTGTACGCAAACCTGTTCAATGGAAACAATTGAACTTTTCTACCGTACGTTGCGCCTTCTCATTGACGCCTGTTCCATGATGGGCCTGAAGACATAGAAGAATATGACAAACTTGCCATATTAACCAATAAGGAAAGTTCATAAGGTGTGTATTTAAAGAAAATAACACACCTTATGAAGTTTCCTTATTGGTTAATATGGCAAGTTTGTCATATTATTCTATGTCTTCAGGCACATCATGGAACAGGCGCCAATGAGCAGGCGCAACGTACGGTAGAAAAGTTTATTTAACGCAACGTACGTATTCGTTTATTTAAACAGTATTTACAAATTCAGGGTGTTGCTGAATTATACCGGCAAATTTAAAGGGGTGTTATTAGGCAGCATAGAGACGACAAATCAGCAAAGAACATGGGATTGCAAACCACGTTTAACCGGTGAAAATTGCAATAATTGTAGCCGTTTGTAGGACAATGTGCCAGACGAGGGGCCAAGCGAATGTGGGGATTTGAAACGCCTTGATAGGTTTGAAAAAAGCTGTACGTATGTAAATTTCCGTCTCACTAATGAGAATAAAGTGGCGAGTACAGTCCACTACGCATCAGAAGGTGTGGTTCAAGCATGATGGTGTACAATCCCATTTTTTTATTGCAGTGCTTCATCTGACATCACCAGCTCACCGGATTTGTTTGTATGGGTCCGATAATCCTTTGTCCGTTGGTAATTTCTAAGCTATGGCCTACGCGGCTTCAATTTCGGACAGTTCATGTAATAATTCCCTTTTTGCATTTCTGACATCCAACTGTAATGCATTATTCGTATTATAAAGATGATTTAAGTCTACTAAATGAGCGTTTCTCAAACTGTGGGGTGCGCCCCCTAGGGGGCCTTGGGCATATTGAACAGTCGAAAACAAAAGATTATTTAAGACATTGTTTATTTAGGGAAAGTAAACAAATAAAATACATTGTGACATAATAAAAAGTAAAATACACATTTACACTGATGTAATACACTTATAATTGTATTAGTCTCGCAAAATGTATTTTATGTTTAACTTAACAATACTATGTTAAGAACAAGTTTAATAATTACCAGTGACAAGTTTAATAATTACCATGGACTTGTCATATAAAAAATTATATCCAAAAATTAATGTTTATCTTGATAATTTGTATGGTTTATAATTAATCCCTTAACTGCCAATTAAAAGTTACGCTATTCGCTCCCCAATACCTCCGTTTTCTACGTAGGGGTGGGTATATGATGTATTGAGGGGGAAGAAAAGGAATATATAAGAGCATATCTCTGAAATAAATGCATCCTTCGCAAACACTGTCAAGGTCCTTTTATTACATTCCAAAGCCTTTGGAGTAATTTTATGGATAGCAGTGCACGGAAAAGATCCTACTTCATAAAGACGTATATATACGTCCGGAGCAATTATCGCTTTGATTGAGAGAGACGTTTATATACGTTAGTTGTACTAATGAGGTTAAAGTCGTGTTGTAGCTTTTGCTTCAAAGTATAGTATTATTGAATTCAATACATTGTCATTGTATTGAAGGGGACGCGATGAAAATTATGATGGAATATTGGGTCGCAAATGGTGAAAGTTAGAGAAGCAGTGTACTCTAAATGCATTTCTCACCTCTTATTGACCCTTTTTATTCCACTCGACATCATAATTATTTTTGCGACTAAACGTAGGTTGTGACCCTTTTTGTTTTTTTGGTGATTTATCGTCCCCCATACTGCCTACTATCCATGTTCTGAATTAGCTGATCGAATTCGGCGACACCCTTTATGTAGAAATCTAACTTTCTTGCAATTCTCACATTCTCGCTATTTTTAAAGCTACCATTTTTATATCAGGTGTATAACGAACATCCATAACTTTGATCTTATTTATTTATTGTCCGTGCCAAGGAGCGCGTTATAAGCTGGAATAGACTGCATATGTCAGAGCTTCGCAAACTTTCAATGTTTGGAACCTAATATTCAATCATAATTTTCATCGTGCCCCCCTCCATACAATAACAATGTATTTAATTTAATAACACTGTACTTTGATGCTAAATCTACAATACGACTTTTACCTCTTGAGTGCCACCGGCGTATATAAACGCTCACTGAGCCAAAGCTTTAATTTCCCTGGGTGTATATATACGTCTCTCCAAAGTGCGATCTGCTCTATGTACTGCTATCTATAAAACTATTCCAAAGGCCTTGGAATACAATAAAAGGATCTTGATAGTGTATGCGTTTGCAAAGAATTTACTTATTTAAGAGAAGTTCGTTTTATATTTATTTATTTTCACCCCCCCCCACACACACATCACACAAGCACGCTTGCGTGGAAAACGGTGGTATTGGGGAGCGAATTGCGTAATTTTTAATCGGCAGTTAAGGGATTAATTATAAACCATACAATTGATCTAGATAAGGGTTAATTTTTTTATATAATTTTATATATGACAAGCTGTGACGGATCTATACGGTTCCTTCCACTAACACCTTGGGGACTCTTTTAGAGAAATATTTTTCTCAACCAACTTTCACCGAAGGTAAGAAAACGTGATTATGCAAATTAAGTTTATTATATAAATTCTGTATTCGCGAGTTTTGAGAGTTAGTGATGTGGATCAAGAGTTAGTGAAGGGAGGATCGGGAGTTATTGCAGTGCGGATCTAAGTTTATAAAAGTGTTAATTGAAGATTTCCCAGTGAGGATCAATCAGATCGGATTTGATTCCGTCAAGTATCAGTGTTCAGGCTTCAACAGTAGGACTTTGACTTCACAAAAGTACAGGTATTGTGAGCACTCTTTAAATAGAAATTAGAGAATAACTTGTTAGCGTGCGGTGGAGTTGAAATTGAGCTTGTATAAGTTATTGTAGAAATTATTTGAGGGTCCGTAACTATTATCCTCGGACTAATTGGTCTCACCTTCGCGCTCTTAGTATTGATCAACAATCGTAATTGGATTATTATTGTGCTTTTTTGATATTTTGTGACAATAAAATGATTTGAGTGAATCATGTCGACTGATCATTCAGTTTTCTCCACACATCTAGCCGGGTCCGAGAGAAGATAAAGGGGATTAGAGGGGGGTAGGCATACCCGAACATTACAAAGCCTATGGGATCAATGGTAATGATTAAACTTGTTCTTAACTTAGTATTGTTAAATTAATTATAAAATACATTGTGCACACCTGATACACTTTCAAGTATATCAGTGTAAATATGCATTTTATTTTTTATTATGTCAGAATATGTTTTGTTTAGTGTGTGCTTCCGTTCAGTAAATTAATAATTATTTTGTGTATTTTATTTTCGTCTTTTTGATATGCTTGTGCTCCCCCCCTCCCACATAGGCTTTTCACGCCCCAAAGTGTGAGAAACACTGTTCTACCATATCGGAGTCCATTTATAAGTGTATTATATTATTGCAAATGTGTACTTTACATTTTATTATGTCAGAATGTATTTTATTTGTTTACTTTCAGTAAATTAATAATTTTTTGAAAAATAATCTTTTGTTTCCCAACTTTTCATTATGCTCTTGCCTTATTCGTAGTTATCCCCTCTCCCCCTAGGGAGATGCCCCACAGTTTGAGAAACGCTTATATGTTTAAGACCTCTAAGGACTCTTAAATTGCAAATTTTTCAATTTTTTGAAAAAAAATATATGTTAAAGCCTGAACATTTCTGAGCATTTTGATACCAAAATGTTGTTGATACTGTAGCAATTTCCAAAGTTATTGAGAAATAACTAGAGAAATTTAAACAAAATCCCTATCTCTTTGGTATCTTTAACTTCATTTTTCTCAAAACAACACATTTTAACTTGCGCGCAGAAATTCTCAGAAACTATTTATGATATCGATTTGAAATTTCATACACGTGTTCAAAATATGGCTCTTCCTAATTTATACTTAAATTTTCAAAAAAAAAATTTAATAAAATTTTTTTATTGGAATTTGAATTTATTTTTTTCTTAAAATTTTAAAATTTTTGTTGTAATTGTATTTAAAAAATATATTTTTTTCTCTAAATTTTTTAAAAGTTAGTATAACTTTGAAAATTGAACATTTTTATACCAAGTAAAGTTAATTTTGTAAATTTTGATCAATTTTGTACTTCAGAATCCTGCGCGGTATAAGATACTGATTTTCATATTTTTAAAAATTTGTCCAATTTTTATTTCTTTATAACTTTTTTAATTTTTCTCAAATTCTCTGAAAATTTGAGAACGAATGTAAATATATGTGATTATCATGTGATAAAGATTTCAAATGATTGTTTTGCTTTATTCCTAAGTTACATTGGTTTCAAGAAGGATATTTTTTTCGAGTGCACAGATATATGTTAAGGGTCCTGAGACACCTTAAGAAGATTTATATCTAATATTACTTATAATAACAAGTAATATAACAAGTAATATTAATAACCAGTAATATTATAGCAAGTAATACTATAACAAGTAATATAAAATTTTTTTGTCAATTCCCATTTAGGTCAACAAAGAAAATTTTTTTTTTGTTACTTTTTATCAAATAATTACAATTAATATAAATATGTATATACATATGACAGAATCAGAATATTAAGGGGATATGTAGAATTCAATTGACAAAAATCAGTCAAAAAATCAAATATAAGGTTTTTAGCTTAAATTATTCTTTATATATTTTTCTATAACCTCTCAAAATTTGAAAGCTCTATACAAAAAAAACCCCCGCAAAATTATGATAGCTTTTACGTTTGTTTTTAATCACATCCCTGGCAAATCAAAACTTTAAACTTATCTCAGAGAAAGATAAAATATCCTGTTTGTCTTCATTTAAAATGCTAAAGCTTTTTTTCTATATATTGTGCCTAATGCTTTGAATTTTTTTTACCTATTGTTAATAGTACATGTAACAAAAGTTGGTATGCGTTTTTGAATCAAAGCAATACTTATTGTTTTAAAAATAATTGAACTCAGACTTCATAAATTTTTTAAGGAATTTTCAATAAGCATTTCTAAAAAGAAGTGTTGTACCAATACCAATCATGTTATCGCAAAACCCATACCAACATGTGTTGTACATAGTTTGACGTAATTGTAAATCAAATTTCATACATGTACGTAAATTTGTTTAGGAGAAATATCATTTTAAAATCACTACACACATTTTTTTTCCTTAACAAATCAAATACCTAGCTTTTTATGAAATTTTGAGCACAAAATCTGTTTCACATAGTATACACACCTATATTGCAACCCAAAAAATTTTGAAAATCCTTAAGTTAAAACTTTTTGCGTAAATCGTACCATGTCCACTTAAGCGGCAATTAATTTTTATTAACTATCATTTAAGTATCACATTGGCATCTAAAACAATCGTGTATATATAATTTCAGTTAAAATGAATGCTTTAAAACGTGAGAAAAAAAACACTACTAAAGTTTTGATCCAAGTTGCTAAAAATGAAGCCAACGTGACTGTCTCTGTAATTCCTTAAATTATTAGTTTCAGTCAATTAACTTTAATTAATTTTAATTAAATTATAGTATTGTCAACCAAAACAACCTTGTATAGAAAATTTCAGCTCAAATGAACGCTTTAAAATGTGAAAAAAAACCTTTTGAAAAATGATTCAACGTAGCTGTACTTGTAATTCTTTGAATAATTAACTTTGATAAATTAATTTTTATTGATTATAATTAAATTACAGTATTTTCATCCAAAATAATCGTGTATATAAAGCTTCAGCTCAATTGAGCGTTTTAAAATGTATTTTATTAACGATTGAAAATTTGAACTCAAAATATATATAGGTAGGTTGTTACCTAATAGTAGGAATTGCTAAAGCAAAAAATATTCTTGCATTTTATGACATATTTTACTACAATATACTGCTTCTCATCATTCCAATTTTTGGAATTATTTTTAATCGATTTTTGGAAAATTTTGATCAATTTAATTGTTTTAAACGCAGGACAGCGTCTTAAGATATTTCGGGAAATCATTTACAAATCGGAAATATGAATAGGTAATACCTTTTTAAAATTTTAATACCGATATCGAAACACGCGTGGAAGGTACGAGATTTATTCACCAAGAACTCGATTCACGGATCCAGTGCGTTTACCGTCTTTCACATTTTATGTCTTTCCATCTAAAAACTACTCGTGTTTCACCCGATGTAGTTTCCTTCAAGAACTACAGAAAATCCGAGAAGTTTACGTCGTTTTCTTGTTTTGTTTCACCGGGTTTTGTTATTTCTATCTTCGAGAGGAAGTTTTGAGTTGTTGCCACCAGACCTTTTATATTTGCAGAAACCTTTCAAGTTTTTATTTTCGTGGGGCTGGGATAGTAGAGCTGTGCCTCGTGGGAGGAAAAGGAATACACAAAACTAGAATCGGGGTTTGGAGGGTATTTTTATGTATTTTACGAGAAAGCTTTTTCTTCGACAATACTGTACTCATATATTCTCTCGTGATCTCTTTTATTTTTCGAACAGAGAAAGAGTAAATAACTTTTTCTTGCTTAGATTTCCCAATCTCTCTCTTACTTAGATTTTATCGAATTTTACACTATAACGCTTTGGTTTTAATGTTATTGAAAACAATGCGGATTCTTCAAGTTTGACAAAGTTTTAAACTGAATTAATTCAGATTAAATAACAACCCCCATTACAAGTAACAAGCAAACTTTAATAAGTAATAAGTGTTATTATACAAATTAATCGGTTCAAGGCTGGTGATAGCACCAGCCACTCGCTTCAATGGATAGTTGAATGCAGGACTTGAGGTAGGGATATGTACCGTCAAATAGGTCGTGGCTGAAAGTCCTCTCATTGGAGTGGTGTGGGAGAGAGAGAGGGTGATCTCAACCTTATCACTGAACCGTGGCTCAAAATTAGGAAGTAAGTCACCAATAAACTTCGGATGGGTTCAATTAAATCAAAAACGGTAATGGTCTTTTTGCTGTCCTTCTCAGAGTAGAATGACAAATGTAGTATTAGAACAGCTCGATATATGCTATTCGTGTAAACTATTTTTAGCTTCCAACTAACCAAAGCTGATTTTCAGAGTCTTTACACCAACGTTTCTCAAACTATGGGGCGCTCCCCCTACAGGGGCGTGATAACTCTGCGAAGAGGGTGCGAGCATATTGAAAAGAAAACAAAAGATTATTTTAAAATATTATTAATGCACAGAGAGTAAATGACAAAATACATTCTGACATAATAAAAAATAAAATTAACAGTTGCACTGATAGAATACACTTATAAATGTATCAGTACTGTACAATGTATTTTATAATTAATTCAACTATACTAAATTGAGAACAAGTTCAATAATTATTAGTGACCCCATGGACTTGTCATAAATAAAATTATATACAAAAATTAACACTTATCTTGATACTTTGTGTGGTTTATTATTAACCCCTTAACTGCCGATTAAGAGATACGCGATTCGCTCTCCAATGCCACGTAGGCGGTGTATGTGATGTATCGGAGGGGGGAGTAAATAAAGAAATCCTCTGGGAAGCTAGTAAGTCCTTTGCAATCATTGTCAAGATCCATTTATTGCATTCCAAAGCTTTCGGAACAATTTTATGGATAACAATGCACAGATCGTACTTCGGAAAGACGTATATATACGTCAGGAGCAATTAACTCTTAAATTGAGCAAGACGTTTATATATGCAGATGACACTTAAAAAATGTCGTATTGCAGCTTTAATGTCAAAGTAGAGTGTAGTTGATTTCTATACATTGTGTTGTTTGTATGGAGGGGGGGGCGATGAAAGTTATGGTTGAATGTTGGTTCGTAAATATTAAAAGTTTGAGAAGCATTGCTTTACACACATACTAGCTTTACAACTCTACATATTTCATTATCAATGCCTCAACTCTTTATCTACTAACGGTATTTAAAAGTATCACCAACTTTAAAATTACATAGAATAACCATTTTTACGTATACTTTGACGATACATAGCTCTTTTAAATCCACTTTTCCAGGATTTATGGCAGCAAGGGTTCTATGATGAGTATTTTAGCAAGTAAGGCGAATGCTTTTAAAACTGAAGCTACATTTTCACCCGCCAATTTAATCGATTGCCAAGATTTTCATTTTTCCCCACCAAAGTAGTTTAAGGTATCCGACTAATTGCGACAACTTTTTTTTTTAAATAATGGAGATATGGGAATTTTTTTTGTTATTTTAAGAATTTTTTAGTACATTTTAAGAAAAATATGCTAAAATTGAAAAGAGAAAAAGAAGTTATTATTACTAAACTGGGGAAAAAAGGGTAAAAGTTGACAAAAAATAACATAAACACGGCCCATTCTGTGCCAAAGGTTTATGAACAAATTTTCAATTTTTCGATTCTAATGTGGTGCTATGATATTCATTTTTGAAATGACCTTCAGGATAAGAGATATTTTCATTTTTACAAAAACTAAAACACTTTATTATAGTTATTATATGAAATTGCTTAAGCTAACAGTGATTATACACTCATGTCCATAAATTAAGGATAATGAAGTTTAGGCAAAGAAAGAGACAGAAGCAAAACAAATTTGACTTATTTGTAAAATCTATTTATCAAACAAAAGGTAAAGAGCAAAACAGATGCTATATGTTTGACATAATTAATAAAAATTGCGATTTTTACTCCCTGGAGCAAATTTTAAAGAAGAACCTTATTACAAAAAACAGTATAACATGGTTAGTATGATGATTAATACGGAGTATGTCTCCCGGACGATGCAATACAGGCCTTACAACGCCTACGCATGCTGAGTATCAAATTATCAATCTGATCTTGGGGAATATTACACCACTCATCCAGCAATGCCCTCCGAAGTTCCGGTAGACAGGTGGGAGGGGGTTGACGGGCTGCAATTCGTATGCCAAGCATATCCCACACATGCTCTATTGGATTCAAGTCCGGTCAGTATGCTGGCCAATCCATACGGGTGATATCCTCCGATTGAAGGCATTCGTCTACAATGTTTGCACGGTGATGACGGGCGTTGTCATCCATGAACAGAAATTCAGCACCCATGGCGCCCAGAAACAAACGTACATGTTGTTCCTGAATGGCATCCCGATAGATGTGGCCTGTCATTGTTACACTCTGAACATGCAGGTCAGTTCTTGAACCAAGAATAATCCCCCCCCCCAAACGAGCCATCCTGCACCACCGTAACGGTGTCGTTGAAAGGTGTTCTCTTGGTGGTAACGGGTACCTGGCGCTCTCCATATGAAAGCTGGCGAGAATCAGACTGTAAACTAAACATGGACTCGTCTGAAAACATCACACAAGACCACTGTTGCGGTGTCCACAATGCATGCTCTCTACTCCAGGTTAATCGCAGGCGACAGTGAGTTGCGGTAAGGGGAACACATCTGACAAGCCTACGAGCATATAGACCAATGTGCACTAAGCGTCTGTACACGGTCTGTCTTGAAACTGTCGGACCAGTACCTGAAGAGAGCTGACGAGATAGGTCTGATGCTGTGCTCCGTCTGTTTCTTTTGGCAGTAACTACCAAATACCCGTCCTCATTTGGCGTTGTAACTTGGGGGCGTTCTGTGCTGTAACATCTACTTACATTACCATTATCTTGGAATCGTTGCCAAAGCCTGGAGATGACACTCTGGGCGATTCCAAGTTACTCGGTTACTTCCCGCTGGGTACGTTCACATTTCAGTCGTCCGATAATTCTACCACGTAAAGAATCATCCAAATGCTTCCTTTGTGCCATAACTATGCGGTTATTGCACTGACAGGCTTTTAAAGCGCTTGTGAACAATTTTACTTCTTTGCCACCATTCCTTATGTACCCCTCTCTTACACTCTCGTCATTGTGACGTACTATCCGCGCCATCTGGTGGTTTGCTGTAATTTGCATATTCTTCTTCAAGATGTGTGTGATAATTCTACAGGTGAAATTTTTATTTTAGAGTACAATTTCTGTGTGATTCTAAATTATCCTTAATTTATGGACATGAGTGTATTAACATAAGGAACTGTAAATTCTGTAATAAAACAGTGATTGATATACCTAAAGGTTAAACCACCTACTATTGTACAGAACATACACAAAAAGTTTCAGTTAATTATTTTCAAAACTTTTTCAGCAATCGCTCTGGCTCCTTTGAGTATTTAAAAAAAAACACATTTCGAGTAAAACGCGCTTTTAAGTTTGACATTTTGCTTAAAGTAATGGCATCTGCTTTTACTAAAACACTTGTAGGTTTTGTTCTAGTGAACGGAAAATGATAAACTTGGCATTTTTATAAAGCTAATAAGATGGCCTATAAAATAAAACCATAAAAAATTGTGAATTTTTGGCAAAATTCACAATTTTAGGGTAGTCGGATACCTTAAGTCAGATGGTGTCTTTTTTTTTCATATGTTACTTAAGACCTTTGAAAATGATTTGACTGTTGGTTTTACGTGAACAGTGTATATAATTTATTTTATAGTTCAACTTTGTAGTACCTATAATGGATGTTATGGATGTTATACAATGGATGTTAGAGAAAGCACTTCGTGTTTACATTTCGACCGTGTAGTTTATTATTGTTTTTAGTTTTGTTGTTGTGTGTGCCACTATACTAAAGTGTAATAAAGTTATGTTTTTTTGGCATTTCTTTTTAGTTTAACTTATTTATTCTGCCTTTTATTGTTTTTTTAAATAATTTTAAAAAAATTTAAAATTTGAATCTTAGTTTGCGTTTTTTCCAACAATTAAATGATATATCTATTCTTTATTCAACAATAAACATTTAATTTGTTTGTGTGACTGAGATTTAACAATACTAGAAGGGTTTCAAGGTGCTATACCTCCCCCCCCCTTTATTTAGAATGTCCGTAAAAAAGAAGCCCAGTTTTCAAGTGGCTTTGGATTTATTACAGAACCTACCATCAGAAAGCTGTGATGCACTAACAGATGATTCTTCAGATGAAGAAGTCCAAGAAAATAATTTGCTGGAATTTTCCTAAAATTCTGCAGAAGACAACTAAAAGACTGCACAAGGCCCAGGGTGCAGTACTTCATGTTCCAAAAATACAGTATTTCCTGCCCTAGGATGTAGAGCTTTAAGAAACATTCAATCGAAATGCACAACGTGTTATGTATTTTGTGTGTGTTGATGGACAGAAAAACTGTTTCTTTGAATATCATCAAATTAAGTGAAACCTGCGTTTATATGCAAAATAAGTAAATAAGTTTTACAAATTTGATATCTTTCAAAAATAAACTTTTTTTGTGCTCTAAAATATTAATGATCTTTGTTCATTTAGCATTTTTAAGAGTTAAAACTTCGTTATATAAGTAATACGTGTTATGAGAATATTTTAGCTATCCTTGTACTAACGGTATCTTAAAGAACCAATTTAATTAGCTCTAACACATTAAATTTCCCAAAGTTAAGTATTTTATTTTTGTATATCTTCTCATTTTCAATGTAGTGACTTAAAAAAAACATTACATGAAAAAATTGCAGTGCATAAATGGTTATATAAAAGTGTAACAACTATTCTAATATCTTGAGTTCCTTCTGACTGAATATTTGTTTTTTTTTCAATTCCTATTATTAGTTCACTCTGTCCTTATATATATCTCGTACAAACCTATAATGTATATAATCTTGTACAAATTTTCAATCGTTAATAAAATAATTTCTATTCATCCACTGAAATTCATATACATTTTTTTAAACTTGTAGTGGATGACACTTGACAGTTTTTTTCAAATATTAATTCATTAATTAAATTTTATTTTTTAATTTTAAATTTATTCTGCGTTATTTCTGACAACATTAGAGTTATCTGCAATAGATGGCGCCAGGAGGTTTTTCTAACAAAGTAGAAATTGGCTTAAAAATTTATTTGTTTCTTTATATTATTTGTTTTTGATAAGTTAAAAAGTTTTTGAATTTCTGAATGTTTCTTTTTGAATGTTTTTGAAAAGTCTGTGAATTATTTTGACACATGCGAAGAGTATGTCATACGTCAGCTTAATGTAAACAGATTAAAATTTTTTTCATTAGTATCTGTTGTTTATCTTTACAATATATTCATTTCATCACACAGTTCAATGCCTTTTAGGGTTATTTTATTGTTCTGAATCAGAATTTATGAAGGAATCTGTTTCGGAATTAGAAATGATTAATCTAATTTTCGACACAAAAGTTTCTTAAAAAACTTTTCTTTGTCTTAAACTTTATTTCTTTCCACAATAATCTCGTATAATTACGGTATAATAACTCATTTAACAATAAAATACTTTGAAGTCTTTTCACTAACTTTAAACTTCTGTGTTTTTCGCCGGGAATACTAAACGAAGTGAGATTAAATTAAAATACATATTCAATCTGTTTATAATGATTTATTTTTACCTTTCCTTCACAATGAACATTAAGTATACTAATAGTTAGAGACACACGTATAATAGAGAGTGTCTCCATAGTAACTAATGGGAAAATAGTTAACAATTCTCTTTTTCACGCCAATCAATCACAGGCATTTGCATAAGTGTCATGTTATTGTGAATTGTTTTCGAAGACAGAAGACGGATGAAATTAAAAACTTTTGCGTAAATTACAAAGCTCTGAATTGTACGGCTACGTGATTTGTTTTTATTAAGTGTGAACGACACTCAGAATCCGTAGCAAGACTGCAGGGTAGGGTTGTAATCAACACGTAATTGGGGGGGGGGGAGACCTTAAATTTCAGTTAATGTATAGATATTACAATTTCTCTAACGATATACTTTTATATACTTAAATTAAATATGAAATTTTGAAATACAGAAAATTTTGTGTTTTTGTGCGGTAGAAAGAGACCACATAAAAATAAACCGCACACAAAAAATATTCTAAAATTTCATAAATTCTTACATATAACAAACAATTTCGTCGAAATACTCCAAAAAAAATTTTATACACGTTGAGTGACCGCATGAGGAAAGTTGTTTTTAGAAAATAAGCCAACTATTTACGAAATTTATGAGAAAGTACTTCCATAACAAAACAAATAATTAAGTTACACATGAAAACATTTTAAAAACATTTAGTTTTTCATTGTATACATGGAGAAGGTTTAAAAATGCACATACACAATTCACTGCTACTCATCGCATTGCGCACTGTTGGTGCGTTGAGAGAAAGAAAGTGAAAGTGCATTGTCGGGAGACTGTTTATAACAAATGAACAGAGCGTTTTGAAGTGTTTATATGTACAATGCAGTGGAGTAACGTTCACCCTCGCAACCACCGCCTCACGAGGGTGGGTGGGCAAGGACTGACCAACGCAACGTATGTATTTACACAATTTATAAAATATTAAGCGCAACATCTGACTTTGCAGAGGGGGAGGGCTCTAACATTCCTCATTACGCCACTGGTGCATTGATAGAAAAAACTACAGTAGCGCCAAAGCCTGTTGAGATTCATAAACCGCATGAAAAAAGACCGCACAGGAAAAATCGCTTAAAAAGGACCACACAAAAGCAGGTTCTACTGTACAGTGAAATACGTTTAACACGAAAACGCTTAAGACGAAATATCAGTTGATACGAAATAATACAGCGGTCTCGACAAATTATTATGCATTCTCATGCATAATCATGCAATTCCCTTTATAATTCCCCAGTTTAGCTAAAATTTGGGAATTTGTGTGGATCAAACGATTTTTAAAGCAAAAAACAACAAAGTTCTGCATTTTAATTTATTTGATAAACCTATCTCAACGTCAGCGGTTCCAGTGAAGTCATTAGCCTAAAATTCACGTGAAATTTTATTTTAGTGACATATATCACATCTTAAATGAGAAAAAAATATTTTTACTGAGAACTTCCCTCGAGGAACGTTTTTCGAGTTATAAACTCATCATGGAATTCCCAAGAAAAATTGCTTAAATAGAAAATTCCACTTTTCGGGGATGACTCGATTTCGCATCTCGAATAGTATCATGTTCGATAAATGAGTTTTTTAAGGCAGGAATTATTAACTAGAATTATACGTAGAAGAGCTTCAGTTAGTTATTAAAGGTGTATAATAAAAAAATTAATATACACTCAACTATTTCTTTTATACGGTAGATACGCTCATTAGAAAGCCGTGCAAAAAAGTCGTGTAAAAAATACATAAAACTTATAATAAAATTGGGGATATGTTCCACAATTTTAAAAAATCGTGTAAGATGAAAAAGTTTTAAATATTTTCTCCAAAAACACCGTGCAAAAAAATGAAATAATAAAATTCATGTTGCATAGTCATAAAACAAAAACTCTTCATTTTTGTTACAAGAAAATTAAAATCAGTGTTCAGTAAAAATTTAGTCTATAAGTACACACAATGCATAAAAATTCAAACAGAAATTAGCAATAAAACTACTAAAAACTATTCGTCGCTGGATAACAAGCTGTTAATAAATGTCTAATACAACTGTCGCTTTTGATTCAAATGAACAATTTCATTCGTTATTAACGGCCTTTGTTGGTTTTTCGGTTGTTACAAAGTCTTATTAGTGGCTGCTTTTTTTGGTTTCTCCAGTTGATTATATAATTCTTGATATCCTACTGCACAAGACTACGTAGAAATTTCAATGCACGCTCAATGTCAGGATCATGAGTAAGAAAATGTTGTTCCATGCTTATAGCAAATTTCAAGCCCTCTCGAATTAAATCAGCTGTTAATAGCTAAACTTCATTTTCGACATTAGCCAGTATTGACTTCTTTATTACCATAAAGGATCATAAACTCACATTTAAATCGTCCTCATCCAAAGGGTACGAGTCCCCAAATTTTTTCGGAATTCATGCTAGATAAAAATATTTGTTAAATTCGTGTAATAAAAGAAATGGGTGTATTTATAGAGTGAAAAATCTGTTTCATATCATTCTAAATTCTTTTCAAAAATGTCATCTGCAATTCATACACAATATCCAAGTATGAATATACACAAGTAACAGTAAGAGTTTTTTAGTTATTAATTTAACGATAATGGATTTAAAGCAGGGTACTCAACCTGTAATGTGTGTCTGTTCCTGCTTCCCTCTAATCTCCCTTGTCTACTCTCGGACACGGCTAGATGTGTGGGAAGAACTGAATAATCAGTCGACATGATTCACTCTTAATTATTTTATTGTCTCAAAATATCAAGCAAGCACAGTAATAATCCAATTAAGAATGTTGATCAGTATTCAGAGTGCGAAGGTGAGACCCGTTAGCCTGGGGATAATATTACGGACCCTCAACTGATTCCCCGATAACCTATACAAGCTCAATTTCAACTCCACAGCGCTCTAATAAGTTATTCGTTAACTTCTATTTAAATAAGGCTCACGATACCTGTACTCTTGTGAAGTTGAAGTCCTGTGGTTGAGGCTTTGAACGCTAATCTTTAACTGGATTCGATCACATCAAAGTGATCGTCTCTTGGAATTCTTCAGTTGATACTTTTATAAATTTAGATTTGCACTCAATAAACTCACGATCCTCCATTCACCAACTAACTCTCAAATCTCGCGAATACAGAATCTATAAAAAAAAACTTAATTTGTGCATAATCACGTTTTCGTACCTTCGGTGAAAGTTGCTAAAAATGTTTCCCCAGAAGAGTCCCCAAGGGGTTAGTAATAGACGCGAATAGATCCGTCACAAATCTTTTTTGCTGCTGAGCCGCATACATATGTCAACTATTTCACGCGGGCCGCAATATGAGGATAAAGGGGGGGGGAGAAATGCTTTAAGACCAAGATAACATTAGAAATTTAAAATGCGGAAAATTGATCAAAATATTATAATTCCTGATTTGCTTTATTTAATTATTATTTTTTAAATATTTTTTTTATTTTTGTCACTAACACTAAATTAGAAGCACACACATTTAAGAAACACTCCTTCACAATTTCTGATTCACTAAACGGTTTTGTATGATTAGCAATAATGTAACAAAATTCATAGGATGTCTTTGTTTCCACTGTGACATTACCACGGACAAAACACTTTGTTGCTGTAGCAAAGATTATTCAAGAAAGTCTATTTATACTTATCACCCCTTGAAAGAAATCTTCGAGGAAAAGTGTCATTGAATGATTCCTGTTTATTGGCATTTTTTAAATACAGCACTCGTGACAAATCAAACAATTACTGATCTATGTTTTTTTACTACAAATTAGTCAACTTCCCAGTAGTCTTGAAGCGATATATTTTCTTCGAACATTCTTCGCTTGCAAGATATGAAAGATAGTTAAAAATTAGTTACACTCCTAAAATTGTCACTACTCCATTGTTGTTTGTTATCACTAACCGTAACCATTCAAATAGAAAAAAAAATATTAACTTCCGTACGACATCGACATAAAAATTGATATATTTGCTTTCTTGACAAAGAATTTCCCACCAAATTTTTAATACTTTGTTCTTAAATAAGTAAATTTCTCAGAGCTATGACCGGGCCACTTAAAAATGATCGAACAACTGAATGTGTAAGTTAGAAGAGGGGATGGTGACAGCTTAGATGTCGTCCTTGTCACTTGAACATGGTTCAAAATTACGAGGTCCGTCACCAATAGCCCTCGTTCAGCTGAAAAGGGAGGCATTAATATATATTCACTCTCTCCGCTGAAGATGTATGGTGTAAGATAATGGAATCCTATGCTTTTAAAATCTGAAATTGAATCTTAATTATAGTGTAATAACCTTTGTGCTACCTGAGGGCTTTTGGTGACGAGCCTCGTAGTTAGGAACCTCAGTCAACTGATGAGGGCGACACCTGAGCAGCTCACACCTCAGCAACGGGAGGATATTCCCACTTCGACACATTTAACGTCAATCCGCCCTCCGCCCCCTCTGCACAGCAGGCATTCAGAGGTACTGGCTCGAACTCATGGCACGCCGGTCACGAGACCGTTACCTTGACCATCGGGTTAACGAGGTCACACAGTGACTCTAAACACCGACAGTATTGAGAAAATTGTTTCACGTTAATCTATCGAAGCTCAAACGTTTTCCCGTTGGTGTCGTGAGGAAGTTAGGAGAGGGGGTGTCAGCATCGTCGACACCTGACCATGGTTCAGAATTACGTGGTCCTTTGCCAATAATCATCGGGCATCTTTCTAGTGCGACGTTAAGGTATCCGACTACCCTAAAATTGTGAATTTTGCCAAAAATTGACAAATTGTTTTATGATTTTATTTTATATGCCATCTTAATAGTTTTATAAAAATACTAAGTTTATCATTTTCCATTTATAGAATTAAAACTACAAGTGTTTTAATAAAAGCAGATGCCATTCCTTTAAGCAAAATGTTATACTTTAAAACGCATTTTACTTGAAATGTGTTTTTTGGAAAAAAAATTAAACTTTGCTAGCGATTGCTAAAAAGATTTTGAAAATAATTAACTGTGTGAAATTCTTTCTGTAAGTTCTGTATAATAGTAGAATTTTTTCACCTTCAGATTTATCACACACACAATCACTGTTTTATTACAAAATGTACAGTCCCTTATGTGAATATAATCACTGGTTTTTAGCTCTTTCATATACTAACTGAGAAAAAGTGCTCCAGTTTTTGTAAAAAAAGAAAATATCTTTGATCCTGAAGGTCATTTCAAAAATGATTAACATAGCAACATATTAAAATGAAAAAATTGAAAATTTGTTTATAAACCTTTGGTACAGAATGGGGTCGTGTTTATGCTATTTTTTGTAAATTGTAACCTATTTTTTCTCGTTTTAGTAATACTAATTTCTTTTTCTCTTCTTAATTTTAGCACATTTTTCTTTAAATGTACTAAGCAAATCTAAAAATAACCCAAAAAAAACCCATATATCCATTTTTTTTAAAGTTGTCGTAACCAGTCGGATACTTTAATATAATCCTCACTCACATGTCCTTTAATCAATTTTCACACATCACACACAAAAAAAAGCTTAGTAATCTTGCAACATATTCACACAAAGGTTATTACACTATGATTAAGACTCAAATTCAGATTTTAAAGTATATCGGATGGTTTATTAATGTCCCACTTAGAAGCCATTCAAAGACACTTGACAATGAATCTTGCACAGATTTGAACAACACTCGAGTGACGAGAACAGCTGAGCTGGCTCTTTTCAAACTTCCGCACCACGCCAACTGGAGGATTGTAAGAAGACTTAAAGAGCATCAGCTTCTCTAAGCAATGGTTTTTATTGGCACAATTACTCGAATCCATGGCTCCGATAAAGAAAGATGACCCTCTCTCTACGACAATGCCCATTCGGCCACCGCCCTCACTTTCGAATACCGGAAAAAATATAATTCCTGGAAGCAAGGATTTCGTTTGGATGCATTTTATTCCATTTAAACCGACACTTCAAGCGCGCAGGATATATCATACCCACAGCCTAACTTTTTTCCAAGACTCCACCTAAACTTTTTCCGGAAAATGAATAGTTTCTCGTGTAGCTGACTTTAAGGGCATATTATTTGAGGGGCCTTAGCTTGTAGGAAAAATTCTAGATGTATATTTCTGTATACCTCCTCTTTGGTGTGTCATACCCGGCGCGTGAATCGCCGTTACAGTTCTAAATGCATAAAAACGTTTTAAAGTCTTTCTTATGCATTAGCGCATTATTGTAGTTATGATGAAGAAATGTGATATTTAAGAAATTTAATAGATATAGTACAACAGTATTTTCGGATGAAGAAAGAATCTTTTCGGAGATGATGAGGAAGAATCGAATGACGAAGAGTACAATAGCTAGTTTGATTCCTCTACTGAAATCTACCCAGATAATTCAACTGAGGGAGCAATTATCGTCCTTGATAAAATGACCTCATCATATTCAATGGCTGCAAAATGTAATCGTTAGCCTATGACAATATTTTTTATTTGTTGAACGTTGCGGCAATAAATGCGTAAATTATTTTACTAAGTAGTCAGAAATCACCAGCTAAACACCGAACTAGGTGCTAATTTCTGAAGTGTTTTGGATTTCGATTAACAAAAAAATGTAAAAACCAGCAAGCAAAGCTTCTGCGAAATTTTTTTTAAAAAAAATTAAGATCCTGTGAAAATTTCGCAATCACTCGCGACGAAGACTAAATGAGTGCATAAACAATGTACTGAATGTCCTAATAAAAAGAACAGAAAAACTAAATTTAAGTGTGAAAAGAGTAATAAACATATTGTATTTCCTACTTTTCTTCATTTTTTATCTTTGTATGCAAATTTTACGGTAAAAACAGAATGTAAACGCCCTACCTTATGAGATACCCTGCGCGTGAAGTTGAGTTCGTTTTTTTTCGCATATGAAGTGCCAGGTTAAATAGATACCATCGCTAAGGTTCGAGATAAAAGTATAATTTCCATTGAATAAGGAATTTAAGGAATTTTTAAATTTTAAGTGAATTGCAATTTAAAACAAAAACTAGTAATATAAAAGACATTTTTAAGTCAATTCCTACTTAGGTCAACAAATTTTTTTTAATTTTAATTACTTTTTATTAAACAATTACATTTAACATAAATATGTATATACATATGATAGAATCACAATATTAGTTGCCAAAATAGAAAGCGATTTTCCTTGCAATTTTCCATTTTCATTTTATATAGGGTGTTGAACTATTATGTTTGTTTGTCATTTATTCATACATTAAATTTAATTATTCCAATAAAATAGTATAGTAAAATGAAATCACATTCCCAGAAATTAGGCCATCCTGGGTGGGATTCGATCCCCCGACCTTTAGATTAGAAGTACAACGCGCTATCCCTGGTGCTACAGGGACACAACGAGCGCTTTTTCTTTTTATATATGGTGTTGGACTATTATTTTTATTTGTTGCTATTTATTCATTAATTAAATGGAACTAATGAATTAATTTTTGAAAAAACTGTATTGACATCAAGTGTCATCCACTACAAGTTTAAATTAATGTATTTGAACTTGAGTGGATGAGTAAAAAGTATTTTATTAACGATTGAAAATTTGCGTGTATATATAGGGAGAGTGTGAACTAATAGTAGGAATTGAAAATAAAAGGCTCTTAGCATATCTCTCCTCAGCAAAAAATCACATTTGTGAAATTTTAAGTCTGTAGGTCTAATAGTTGAAAAAAATAGATTTTTTTATCTATTAATCCTCTTGTTGGTCACTTTTGAAAACCCACTTCTTGATCATCTCTTCTCAGAAAAAGTAACATATTTTTCAGATTTCAAAGTTGTAGGTTCAGCAGTTTGTAAAAGAGGACATTTTTATATAAAAAGTCCTCGTAAAACTCCTACTTTTCTGTACTCCATAAAAGGAACATGCCTGCTAAATTTCAAATCTGTAAGTCTTGTTCAAAAACGGGAATATACATCTATAACGCCCCTTTAACCCCAGGTACCCCCCTTAGGGGTCTGTTTTTGCCAAACCCTTTTTTGTAGCGATCCTTTACTCCGTGAGGGAACATGCCTATTAAATTTCAAGTCTGTATGTTTAATAGTTCAAAAACGGGATATTTTTTTCTTTGCGGCTTTCAACCCCTTTGAACCCACCTTGGGAGTAGGTTTTTTCAAAACCCTTTCTTATCGGATCTCTACACTATAAAAGGAATATGCCTACCAAATTTCAAGTCTGCATGTCTAATAGTTCAAAAACAGGACATTTTTTTCTTTGCGGCTTTCACTCCCTTGCAACCCACCCTTGGGAGTAGATTTTTGCAAAACACTTTCTTATCGGATCTTTACTCCATAAAAGGAATATGCCTAACACATTTCAAGTCCGTAGATCTTATAGTTCCAGGTGAGTGACTGACTGAATATTGACGTCGCATTATTTACGAGGGTTGGAACTTTAATAGTGGCAACACTGCCATGAAAATGCTACACAACAAAACCAAAGAATGTGGCGTATACCACATGGAGCTACATACCTACCTTTACTCTCAGCAAAAAGACCCGCCCTTCCTATGTCACTCGCATTCGGAGTGACTCGAAGAACTTATCCTTGTATTAGCTTGCGGTCTAAAGTAAGTGTTGTCAAGAGGTTTTCAAAACAAGAACAACGAAGTTGGATAAAAATTGAATGTGCCAGAGGTCGTACAGCCCGACAATGTCATCTAGGGCTTCAAGAGGCTTTTGGGGAATCCACATTGCCTTACAGAACTGTAGCAAGACGTTTAAAAGCCTTCAATAAAGGACGCCAAAATGTGGAAGACATGCACCGGCCAGGTCGTTCTAGTGTCAGCGAAGCAGAAGTGCATGCTGTTGCCGCACTTAGGGACAGTGATAGGCCCCCAGATCTAAGAGGAGTGGATCGAGACAGCGCTATATGCACTCAGATAGTTTTCTTTAATGCAATGCAAGCGCCATCTGTTGTCCAAAATATTATTTATTTTTGTGAATATATCTCATGATTATTTTTCAAACCTCAGTTTAATCTGCAATTAATTTAGTTAATGAAAAATAATTTATTGTATTATAAAATAAATATGACTGAAAAAGCCAAATATATTCGATTTTGTAATTTTCATTAAAATATCTGCACTTTTGCTTTGCGTGAAGAAAAATTAAAGCATAAAATATTAGAAAAATAGCCTAAATTTTTATATAATATGTAAATTAATTCAACTAGATTTAAATTTATTCTTTTTTCAAAAGAATTACGTAATATGCCAACTTAGCACAAGTAGCTTTAAAAGTACCTTTTAAAAATAACTTTCTCAATATAATATAATGTACATGTATTAATATTATATTAATACAACATTTAAGTTATTTTTTTTCAACACACACATTACAATATATTGAAATCAAATATAATCACCAGGATATCATATTTTAATTGCATATTTATGCCAATAGTTAAATGATTAAGCTGAGTAATCTTGTCGTAACAAATGCTATCAATATTTTGCAAAATTATGTGTCAAATTTAAAAAAATTATTTTCAGTCATGTTTAATTAAAATAGTATTTTAATGTAGAAATACATTGGAAAATAACATATTAAAAATTACGGGCATTATAAGTTTTTGTTTTATGCAAAATGAGCAGATTAAGTCTCTGTTATGTACATTCATTTCAGTCTCCATTTAAGAAAACAATAAGTATAAAAAAGTTGATTACAGAAAATTAAAAAACAAATTAACTAACTAAAATAACAAGAAAGATAATAAAACAATTAATAAAATAAAGCAAAAAATAATAAGAAATTAAAAGTAAAAATTATCCAAAATGTAAATGAAATGCAATAAGAGCTTCAGCAAAAATCATTCGACTAATACAGCAATACAAAAATAGTATAGGACTATTCAATTATTTTAGTTTCCATATTACATAACAGATGGCGGTAGCATTGTATTAAAAAAACTATCTGGGTGCATATAGCGCTGTCTCGATGCACTCCTGATCTAAGTCCTTGTGATTTAATTCCTAAGATGAAGGAATCACTTCATGGCATTCGATTCAAAACTGTTCTTGCGGCAGTAGACCGATCCATTCTGACTATCAACAGAACAGGCACTGCTACCGGTGTTCTGTGACTTCCTCATCGTTGGAAACGGGCTACGCACAATGCTGGCGACTATATTGAAGCTCTGTAAAACATGGTGACATGAATCACTTTTGTATTCCATGTAAATAAATTGTTTGTCACTATTAAAGTTCCAACCCTCGCAGCTCGAGGGGTTTTCTAATAATTCCGGAGATATCATGATGAGTGTGTGAGTAAGTCGCTGTTCTTCTTTATATGTACAGATATGTCAATAAGACTGCAGTAAAATTTCGGAATCTTAAGCCTTGAGAAATAAGAAGTAATTACGGTTACCAACATGGGATTAACTCAGTGATAGATTCAACAATAAGTATTCCTTCTCATAAATGATCCAAAAAAATCACAAATCTTTTTTGCGAATCAAGAGAAATCTAGATAAGGCTCAACGACTATACCACAAGAAATGTCGCCAGTGAGTGAATATTATTAACGTCACATTGTTCAGCTACTCAAGGGCCTTTGGGCGAGGGACCTCGTTATTTTTTTAATCATGGTCAAGAGACGAACGAGAACAAAACTTGAGGGGGTACCTCTCCCACTTTCCTAACTATTACACCACACCAAAGGGAGGACGTCTGAGCTCTCAACAGATTGAACGTGCATCGCTCCCCCACACGGTCTTCAAAGGTACTAGGCTCGAACTCATGACACGCCGTTAACGAGTCCGTTATCTTGACCACTGAGCTACCGCGACCACAAAATGTCGCCAGGAAGTAAAAAGAAAATAGGGTTACCAAAAATAAAAGGAAGTCTATACACCAATTTATTAGAGTGGAGTATTTATTACAACTTTTAAATGAGAATAAAAAGTTTTAAAGCTTTTGAAGTTTTGACCCAAGTCGCCAACATGGTCTCCAAGTTGCCAAAGTGGCTGCATCTGTGATTCCTTAAGATAAGTGAGACGTGAAAATGCTTCAAATTTTGCATTTTTTTTATTTTACTTTTAAATAAATTATAGTTTAAAAACAACTAAAGAACACGCTTTTATACTGAATCGAACTAAAAAGAAAACAAAAAGAATTCTTTATATAAGAATAAAATGATAAACGAGAAAATTAATGTCATTGGGGGTAAAAAAAAAATATATAAATATGGGGTGCTCTATAAATATATCAATTGTTGTAGTGTCTAACTTCTATTCCGAAATGCTGAGTTAGTGTAAAAATGTAGTACAAAACACCCCACGCTTTTACCCGAATGACATTAATTTTCTCGTTCACCATTTTATTCTTATATTAAGAATTCTTTTTTTACATTTTAGTTCGAATCAGTATAAAAGTGTGTTCTTTAGTTGTTTTTAAACTGTAATTTGTTTTTCATTTTTTAGCTCAATTTACAATAAAAGCATGTTTTTTAAACTATCATTTATTCATTGTTGAATTTATCCTTGAGTTTGATATTTGGAGAAGGAATTACGTGGCTGCTGGAATTATTCTTGTCTCAATGGATATTAATTAAAGGATCTGAAATATATTTATTCTCACCGCTTACGGGACCTTGGATGAGTCCCGTATCGTTATATTAGATTTCGTCTCTATAGAACAGGTCAAACAATTAAAAGTGTGTTAAGTAGAAAAAGTACGAATTAAAAAAAAATTAATGTACCATTTTTTTAAAGTGTAAAATTCCTCCTTTTTTTCTTTTTCTTTTTTCACATTTTTATGCATTGTCATCTACTTCTGAGCTATGGTCCAAATTTCATAAATGTAGCTCATCGGAAAGTCACAGAGTTTAATCAATTACAATATTACCCCTGGATAGACATTCAAGAAAGCGAGTTAATGAAAGCATGATAATATTAAGTGTCAATCATATTATCCCTTTTTAAACGTATTGCTATAATGTTAATTCGTATCATCACTTCAAAACGCGTATTGCTTTATAAAAATAAAAAATATTTAGCAGTTAGAAGATAAATTTTTTTTCCACATGCACGAGCCTTTTTTTATTTCAATTTTCAGAAAATTGTTTTTACTATGGTTAGAAAATGCTAACACACGCCCATCTTTCACTTTCTCACATAAAGAACACTTTTTATGTTTGTCTTATTTGTGTTAGCCACAAGTGTATTTTACACTTGCATATAATTCGCTTTAAATTAAAAACATTCGATTTAGAGTTACACCTTATTTTTTTAGTCGCTAAATCTGGAATTAGTTGCCAAATCTAGAAGTGGTATATGGAATTGTCACCAAATCTGATTATCGTTATTCCTGACGATCCTGATAAGGACAATGGAACAAAATTATGAAATTATTGTACTGTCATCGGTCTTTGACAATTGTGCAAAATTTCGAATGAATTCGATCTTTTAAAGTGGGTAAAAACCAAGTCCTAAGATTCCATTAGATCCACGTGAAACTCAAACTCCTGTTAAAAATAGAAGCCCTTTTGTTGCATCCATAGATGCATTATTTATGAGATTTCGATAAATAGAACACTAGAAAATTGAATTCTAAAATTATAAACAAATGTGATGTAACTCTGATTCTGGTACACTTTCTTCAAAATGCGTTTTGTATGTAATATGTTTGTACAAAAATAATTATTTTATTCAAAGAATGCAATGTTTCTGTATTATATGTTCATATTTATTGAAAGTTGTACATTTTTTGTGCAAAAATTACGGAAAACTTAAATGATTAGTTACAAAAATTTAAAATAAAATTTTGTTTTTGGAAAAGTTAATTATGTCTAGTTTTGTATTTCTAAGTACTCAGTGTAGTTCTTCAATTATAAATCAAGTAGATATAGTACAAAGTGGATCTTTGAGATTATTCTAAATTAAATACACAGCTTGTAAAATAGACATTTAGTTTTTACCTAAATGCTTATTGTTAACATTTCAATGCTCATGAATAATTCATTATGTTTATTACCTTTGGTTTTACTTTAAAATAAATATTCATATGTAGCAGTTCAAAAACAGATATTCTTTTGTTATTTTTAAAAACAGAGCTCCATTTAAATTAGACATCAAATTAACTTTTTAAATTCATCAAAGACATTTTCTTCGTGTATTTTTATAACAAAAATATGTGTAAGGAATTTTGCAATATTCTGTAATGATGTTCAAAAGGAAGTATAAATACAAAAACTTGTAGATATAAAATTTTGGTGTTTTAAATGGAAAGTGAGAATCGCTGATAATACGTGTTGATGAAATAATGAAAGAGTAATTAGACTTCTAAATGATCTAGAATTTTAAACTTACTATTTAAAAACTGAGGAATAATGCAAACTAATCCAATTAATTATGGTATAGCTTTATATTGTATTAAAAATATATCACAAATCATAGATGAAAATATCTTAATTTGTATTTTTTACAAAATGCATTTTTCGGTGATTCCGGTACACTTTTCTCAAAATCTACTTTACCTATAGTGTTGATATTTCGCATATTGCAAGAGCCACAAATTTACAACAGAGTGAATGATTTTTTTAAAAAAATAAACATTCACAAATTTTAGATATTGCACAATTTATGCTTAAAATTTAAAGGAAATTTTTATCGCAAAATTTAAAAATTTTTTATAAATTTATTTTATAAAATTTTATTGCATTGAATTTACGGTTTGTTATGTTTGCAAAACTCTAAAATTTTATAACTATGTATACAGTGGATTTTATGCAAAGTGTACCTAAAGGTAAGAACATGCATCGAATTTAAAATAGTTATTGATTATTTATTGCTCATACAAATTTATTTGTAATTTAAAATGGATTTTTTTACATTAACACAGGTACGTAAATAAACATATAATTCAACGTAAAGATTTGACTTCCGTTGTTTTTATTTTAAAAAAGTGAGAACCATCTAAATTTGGTATAAAAATTTCATTTTTCCTTGTCGCAGACGTCTCAGTTACCTTAAATAATTAAGTTTAATCAATTAATTTTTTTTATTAATTATATCATCGTATTTTCATCCAAAACAATCGTGTACAGAAAATTTCAGCTCAATTGATCGCTGTAAGGGGACAGAGAGAGAGAGTAGGATTCTTTGTCAAAAATCCGTCAAAAACTCGCATAAATAAGTTTTATCTTAAATTATTCTTTATAAAAATTTTCTTTTAATTTCAAAATATTTGAAAGCTTTAATTTTAAAAACATCCAGAGTTATAACTTTTATGTTCGTTTTTATTCACATCCCAATGACAAATTTTTTTTAACAGATTTATAGAGCTAATTCCAAACAGAGTGTTACGCGCCAAGCCCTGTTTGGCGCGATTCCTCAATCGCGCCCAGCAGCACTTGTTGTCGAGTGATATGAAATCCAAGATGGCGGCCTAGCGGTAATAAATAGCCAGGAAAATAATTGTAAGGAACTGTTTTCAAAAACATTTCAAATGAAGAATGGGAACTAGTTTGATATCACGGGGCAAGGTGGCAAGCCCTGCTTGGCGCTATAAAGGAATCACGCCAACAACGTTTGTTGCCGCCGGAATGGAATTCAAGATGGCAGCCTAGCTATAAAATATCGTGAGGAAGATTATTTTAAAGAATTGTTTTGAAATACATTGAAATATATTTCAAATGAAAAATATAGGAAGAGATTGAGAATAACCAAGATCGATCACAATAAGTAATGAATTTAAATATAATAAAAAGTAACATATACTACTAATAATATTATGCAGTACATAATAATCTTATAATATTCTTTAATAATAATTATATATATTATGGATACGGTATGATTTAACAATAATTATCATATATAATAATCATAATATAATTTAATAGTAATTATAAAAAAGAATAATTATCGTATTGTATTATAATAAAAATTATACAGAAGAATACTCATAACATAATATGTAATAATATTTATAAAAAAATCTAAAAATGTTTATATATAACGAATATTATATGATTATTAGTAGTATATGTTTGCACGATTTTAAAACAGTCTCCATTAAAACAATTTCTAGTAAAACACCGAACGATTTTGAAACAGTTTCCATTAAAACAATTTCCAGTAAAACACCGCACGATTTTGAAACAGTTTCCATTAAAACACCGCATGATCAAATCGCCGGCAAAAACAGTTGGAACAGTGTCCATTAAAACAATTTCCAGTAAAACACCGCACGATATGAAAACAGTGTCCATTAAAACACCGCATGATCAAATCGCCGGCAAAAACAGTTGGAACAGTGTCCATTAAAGCAATTTCCAGTAAAACACCGCACGATATGAAAACAGTGTCCATTAAAACACCGCATGATGAAATCGCCGGCAAAAACAGTTGGAACAGTGTCCATTAAAACAATTTCCAGTAAAACACCGCACGATATGAAAACAGTGTCCATTAAAACACCGCATGATCAAATCGCCAGCAAAAACAGTTGGAACAGTGTCCATTAAAACAATTTCCAGTAAAACACCGCACGATATGAAAACAGTGTCCATTAAAACACCGCATGATCAAATCGCCGGCAAAAACAGTGGGAACAGTGTCCATTAAAACAATTTCCAGTAAAACACCGCACGATATGAAAACAGTGTCCATTAAAACACCGCATGATCAAATCGCCGGCAAAAACAGTTGGAGGAGAAATAATTCACACCACCACTGCACGTCTTAAAGAATGAAAGCACTGCAGTGAAAACGGGTTTACTCAGCAAAGCAGAGGGGGGAAACGTGACGAGTTAGTCGAAAGAAAATTAGTAAAGCTTTGTCCGCATTTCCAAGGCCGCCATGAGGCATGCGGATCTGACCTTCGTTTTTTTTAATATATAACCACTTAATAGTTTTTATTCTGTCATTTGATATCCAAAATTAGTACATTCTTACTTGTACTTTTGTTTTTCGACTGATTTTATTACAGCATGGTTGAATTAAGGCTCTTGCAACATAAACGAAACTCACATTCAAATTAATGACAGAAGGAATTTTTAATGAAAATTGTTTTTTTTTCTACAAATTTGCATTGTGACTTTATTTAGATGGTAATGAACAATAAACATTTATAAGTAAAGAAAACCGTTAAGTGGTTAACAGAGGTTGTCACAGAACCAGACGCAAAAAACGATTTGCATATGATTCGTCCTAATCCTCTCAAAATGTAAGGCACAGAAAAGCAAGCAAACACAAAGCAGAAACTGACTGATTAGTGTTTACGTCTTTCATGTCTTTGATTTCACAAGAAATTAAACTGAGTTGTATTGGTAGTTGACTTGAATATACAAAAACACATTTTAAAAACTAAGAGCATATTAAAAGTTGAATATACAAAAACACATTTTAAAACGAAAAGGATATTAAAAGTTGAATATACAAAAACACATTTTAAAAACGAAGAGCATATTAAAAGTTGAATATACAAAAACACATTTTAAAAACGAAGAGCATATTAAAAGTTGAATATACAAAAACACATTTTAAAAACTAAGAGCATATTAAAAGTTGAATATACAAAAACACATTCAATAAAAAAAGCAGCCACAAAGCAAAGCATAGGAGTAGGGAGATAATTTGTAGAAACATATACACAAATTGAGTTAAAACCAACCCTTTCTACAATACAGAAAACAATATTAAATATCTTTGTGACCATAAGACAATGTATGTATGCCATCTTCGCAAACAAATTTTTTATCGTAATAGGCAGTAACAGACACTTTATTTTGAACAACAGTTTCCAAAGTATGTTTTTTTGAAAGAATGCAAAAGATCATTGTGTGTGTGTGTTTCCGTAAGTTAGAAAAAATTTAAACGCACACACTTTTTAAAAGTTAAGCCGACTTGGGAACAATTCTAATGTATACACAAATCATGAGAAGTTTGGATATCTCCCTACTCCAACGTAAATTTATTACATAGATTCCAGATGTTCCTGAATGTGTGTTATCCCTTCTAGAAGAACAGGGATTTGATCAACATGTACCGAATAGGGAGTTGCTATTTTACTCGACAGGCCGCCGCTCTCCTTTGATAAGTCTACGTTAAATTTTATTTTTTGGCGCAAGAGGAATCAAAGCTTTCTAGAAAATTTTAAAAACGAAGACTAATGAAGCAATACAGAAAAAAGCTCTCAACGAAATGTATCTAAGCGGAAAAGGAAAAAATACAAATTCCACTCACCATTTTCCATGGAGGAGAGAAGGAACGTATTTATCCAAAAGAACTTCAGAAATCAAGAAGAAGGAGGTAAGAAGACGCGTACTGATCCAAAAAAAATGTAGCACTTTAGGAACTTCAGGAACAGACTAGACAAAGGTTGAAAGCCAGATTGACATTTTATACTCGAAATGAAGGACAAATTTTTAAAAACGCAGTTGTTTTTATAAATCTAATTAGTCAAAAACAACTCTTATGTAAGACAGGGAAAAAAATAGCAGAGGGGGGTCTGCGCGTTTAATCTTCAAGGTTGAAATGAAAGAAAAACATATCGAGCAGGAAATCTTGCGTAACAGCATTGCAACATGCATAATGAAGACACGACACGAAAGTAAACAAACACAGTTTATCCGGGAAAATAATTTTTTATTCAAGGGGTTATATCAATATTATTACATAGAGTGTTACAATCATTTTTATGCTTACAATATATAACAGTTATCAGTGCATTCGTTACAGAACAATATTTTTATGTAGAGTGTAACAATCAGTTTTCTTGCGTATAATGCATAGAACTAATATTCACTTTGTTACAGAATATTCATTTTGCACATTTAGTTACTGTCTTTGAGTCATGATGTTCAGTTTCATATTATGCTGTGCAATCAAATACTTGTCTGTAGACTGAAGGATTGTGCAGCTCGCGCACAATAGCAGAATTGTTCAAAACCTTAAAATAGGCTATTTTCATTTTACAGTCGGAATCCGTTGTGTCCATGGAATAGGATGTGGCAGCTTATACACAGGAGATCATATTGTCGTACAGAGAATCGGTGAAACAATGGATCACATAAGCGTCAGAGGGGCTGGCGCGCTTTAGGTACATGAAACCATATCTCGGTTCGGGAGTCATTGCTTTTTGGTGAATTACTAAAAGCAGTAATGAGAGTTCTGCAGCTTGTGTTGCCTCCTTTTATACATTCTGTATCAGCAGCGACCCCTCCTCCCTCCATACATGTTGTAATTAGAATGCAAAAGATGATGAGAAAAATGTTGAAAACGTGTTCAAGCACGTTTATGTCGGTATTTATAGGTATGACATATTTGATTTGAGTGTGGCGTCAAACAACACTTTTGTAGGCGAAAATTTTTAGCTACAAATCTTTGAATAAACTTTTCGTTGAATGCAATGTTATTCGAATCTAGAGGTGATAAAGTCTGCTTTCTCACAAATTTGTATAGGAAATGAAGACAAAATTGACCGCAGGTAAAGGACGTAGCGCTTTGGTAGCGACATTTGTTCCACATCAGTTTCTGTGAATTCTGTTTGATGAAGTTTAAAATCTTACCCTTCTTTGGAACTGAAGCGAAACTACAAAAGTAAAAACAAGTGTTGTTCCTAAAGGCTAACACAACCCAATGGCTTCCAGGCTTCGCCCTAGAATCTAAATTTAAAATAAAACATGAATAGCCTGTAAGTGTCCTAGGCAATTCATCGAAGCGTACACGCCTCCGAATTTGGATCGAAGAATGGAATCGCTGCAGGCGAGATTACATAGGCTTTGAGAATTCATTTTTAAAAATCAGTTAAAACGTTGCGGTTTTTGTCAATCTCTATGACATTTCGATACTCCGCATAAACGATTAAATTAACCGTTTCGGGTAGTGCCTTACTAAAGCGAATATCCAAAGCCAAATTCGAATTTCGTAGGACCGAATCATGCATTCCATCTGCACTGAGATCTGGCGTTAAATCTATTGCCAACAACGTGTACCCGTCCTTATATTCGCTATAACTTATATTGATATCTTGATCTTTATGATATCGCCCTAAGTCAGTAAAAAGGCTCATATAACATCTGCTATAACTGTTAGAGGTATCGAATTTCGGTTTATAGGGTTTTGAAGGAATCATGCGATTTCTGTCTAATAGGCAGAGGTATGATAAATCATAATGCTTAAAATTGAATGGATTGTTAGAAAAATCACCATTATATGCAGTATTAGATACCATACCCATGATTAGTCGCGCTGGTACCTGTCCAATAAATGCATTTGGAATAGTAATAGATTGCATTCCTGAAGAAAGCGCGAAGGATTTCACCTCTGTTCTGCGAAGGGGCATCTTAATCGCGCCTCTAGAAAGTGCGGTCTCGTGCGCTATTAAAATTGAAGGAGCGACCTTTACTTTCCTAACAAATAAGGAAGCATGTTGTATAACTATTTTGAAATCTTGCGAAGCTGACATCAGTGCAAAGGCATCTTTATTTCTTTCTAATTTAATTCGAAGATTCACTGAATTGATCAGATATTTACTTTGATTTCCTAGATCGAAATGTAAAGCTCCTATCATGTCCATTAGTTTACTATCTTTGCAAATGTTATATCTAGTTTTGAATCCCTCCCCTGCGTTTAAAATCTCGGTTGCGTCAATATTTCCTGGACTTATCTCTGAAGAAAGACCAGCCGTTAATAGCGATTCTTGAACAGCTTTTGGGGACAGCAAGGCATCGAACATGCATCTGTATGCATAATTCGCTTGTGAGGACACTTGCTTATCATTTAATGTTATGGAACATTCCGAAAATAATGTATTCAACAAATAATTGACTGGAGCTACTACGTCAGGAGTTGCAATATTTGATCCATTTTTTTTCGTAATTTTCACTTGTAAATGAAGAAGTGTATGAGCAAGGTCTAAATAACTTTCTCCCACGCCTGAGAAAAAGAATTCAATCGGTGTTTTATCACTCAGAGATGCAACAGGAAAAATTTCGGTAAACGAACTTTCTTCGGTTGACAATTGCACAGAATTAATGGTAAACAAATCATAAGCATTAGATACACAAGCGCACGCTCTCTCATCCATCTTATGAGAATATATCTACCGCTGCTTTGGAATTCTTTCGACTTCGCTTAGCGCGCGGCAAATGATTCTTATTGCGCGATTTCTTTCTTTTTATACCCGAACCGCTTTGAAGCTTATGAAGAATGTCATCTTTAATATTTTTGGACGTTTCTTTCAATCTCGCCCTTGTCGAATCTTTCAGAGATGTTCCCGACACAACATCTGACATTACCTTTGAACCGGTACTCAGAATATGTTTTCCTAAATATTTTCCTGCCTTCATTGCAATGGGAGATATCATTCGAAATAAATTTGAAAACATTCCATATCCTCTTTGATGGCTGACTCCTTGAAAATACGAGCCACCATTCTGTAACTGCGAACAGTAATAGTCCTGACAAGCTCTGCGGTCCAAATGCATCTTTCTCTTGCGAAGTTAGGACCGAAATGATGTCGCACATATACAGTTGTAGCTTTATACTATTCTTCGTCGGAAAGAAAGAACCAAGAGTGATTTGCCGCTCGTAAAAATAATACCATCTCCAGAACTACTTTTTAATTCGACTTCGATGCAGTCGATATAATTTTGACGCAGAGGAAAATACAGGGGTCTTTGATAATTAATAACAATTTGGTCTTCTTTGGTTGACATCACAGGAATGATGCGAAGTAAAGGTGCGATAGTATCCCCCACAAAATGAGATTCTATAATGTCTGTATAGACATAAATTTCTGTGATTCCTCCGTCTAGTTCCAGTTGATAATCCGAAATATGAGTGCCACCGTGTAATGTTGATTGTTTTAGTCCCAAGAGATCTTTTAACCCACCCTGGAAAGTTACGGCAGATGTATCGGGAATATGAATTTTCACTTTCTTATTAGCTAATAGATTAAACGCCAGATGTTTAAAAGAGCTGAACAACTGCTCTGCATTCTTATAAAATCCAACTTCTAATTGTAAATGTTCCGTTTTTTTCACTTTCTCTGGAACTGTCGGTTTATCCGTAATACTTACGTGAAAATATTCGTTCAATGGAGGTCTGTCGATTTTTTGCAATATATGCATTGATTTCCCCTTCAACACAATATCCTTGGTCAAACTCAGCATACGCATAAAAAGGGGCGCATATAATAATCTTAATTCGAGTTCGACGTTCTTTTGAACTGTTATTTCGACTTTATTTACTTTGAAGTCAAAAATGAAATCTGCAGCGCCTCCAATTCCTGTTTGCATTATATTGAAATTTATATGCTGAAACAGTTCATGGTGCATGTTTTCCAAATCGGTATATTTATGATTAAACCGAGTGGTGCGAATTATGAAATGCCGTTTTAGATTTCTTGCAATAATTTTCAAGTAATTGTCTTTGTTCGTTTGAATGGTTTTCGGAAAACAAAAATTTCCGACATTCTTATAATTCTATCTTCTTTAGGTAAGTTCAGCATGGTTAACAACCGTGGGGCATTTGCTGCTGTTAAATGTAACTCGTAATTAGGAGCAATATGAACATTAATATTCTTGCGATCCAATGAAAAAGCAACAAAATGTCCGCATTTTTCTTCAATACTTTGATTAATTTCCTCGATAACATCTGCGTCTGCAGTTCCTTGCTCTATTTTCCTCCGATATCATATTCTGCATAGTCCTTTTCGATAATTTTTGTCTCTTCATACGTTATGGAATATTTATTATTATGGTTGCCGATGTTGAACCAGGTTCGCGGAACAAATATTTCTGATAAACCAACTTCCCATGCGCCTGTTAATATGATCGGACGAGCTAGTTTCGTTCTGAATGATGCTTGCGTATTTTTTGGAAAGAATTGAGTGCTAGAGTTGCTAGGTAACGTGATGTAGAAATCATTTACCTCATCCATGCTTCCTTAACCCACGAATTAAAGCGCTCATCAAAACCCTGCCACTTTACATAATACTCTTTCTTCCTGCCTATGCCTTTTGTTTTGAGCACCTTTTCTATGCGCCAATAATCGTCAGAGCGTTTCGAGATTTTCTGCAGTTCCTCTGCATAGAATCGTCCTTTTATAGCTTCTGATTTCAGGTCTTGCAGCTCAAATGTAGTCGGATGAGAGAAATATACTTTTGTTACTCTAAAGACCTCATCACTCCATCCTGGTAAATATCCTCGTCGAAAAGTTTTGTTTGATTTAGATATTCTAACTAAATCTCCCTTATTTAGAATCACTTTCGGATTCTTTTCGAGAAAACCATATAATTTTTTGAAAATTTGTGGTTCTAACTTCTCGAGTCACTTGTGAGGGGCCATCCAATACTGCGATGTTCGGTGTCATTATACGATTTTACAAGCAAGTGCAAAATATCTACATACTTATACGAATTTCTATATGTGAACACTCTAAACATTTTGTTTTTTAACGTTCTGTTAAACCTTTCAACGACGCTAGCCTTATGATCACCTTCGGCAGAATAGTGATTGATACTATGCCTCTGAAATAAGGATTTCAGTTGAGAATTGTAAAATTCACTGCCTTTATCAGTTTGAATATTTTAGGCTTTGCTTGTTGAAACAAGTTTTCAAATGCATTTTTTACGGCTTCTGCAGTCTTCATTTTCAGAGCACTCACTCTGGCGTATTTCGAGAATACATCGATTACGGTAAGTAAGTACCGAAATCCGTTGTTATGCTTTCCCAAATGTTTTAAGTCCACTAGATCACACTGCCATAACTCATTTATACCATATGAAAGCGTCGCTCTTCGAAGAAATTTGTATCGAACGCCTTTATGAAGGGAATAGGGGTCTTGTGAGGATAAAAACTGTTTTGTTTTTTCGTAAGGTACTTTGGTGGTCTTTGATAGTTTCTTAATTCCACCGAAGGATGCAGGGTCGCTTTTAATACTCTTTCCATTTCCTTTTCCTGTTCTTCTGTTTCCTCCGAGGCGTGTGCGGCCATTCCAACGTATCGTCGTTGTGACTTTCGCGTAAGCTCGTATCACCTCCTAGATTTTGCACTAGCTTCTGATTTCCAATCCACCGGGTAGGGATTTTTATTTCGTTGATAGCTTTCCAGAAAACTGCAAAGCCGTGAGGTTCGAGACCCTTTTTAACGTTCCTCATCAAATATGAAAATAGATCAATCACATTTGAATGCTTAACTGCCTGATTATCGGTAATCAATTCCCCAACTCATTCCAAGAATAGCTGCGTGTTTTTCAATTTCTCCACAATCGCCGGAATGAATTTTGGAAATTTGCAGGCACAGAGAGAATGATATCGCGTACAATAGGATCTTCCGAAATATTTCTTTCCGCTACTTCTGCGGATTTTTCTTTCGGAATTTCCTCTTCAATTGTCACACGTACTGGAGGCTTAGGTTCGCTCACCATATGCCGATATTTGAGAATCAATTGGCTTAATAGTTTAGCTTTTGCATCATCTGAATAACTTGATGCATGCAAGAGATTTTCTATTTTACTTTCAATGTCATGCAATCCTGCGTCTGGGGTTTTAGAAAAGTACGATGTTGCTAATTCCCTGGAACAACGGCCATGCGTTTTGACATTTTGATAAATGTTATATTCGGTTCCCTATTGCTTTTCCTATAATGCCTGCTAATGCCGTCAACACTGGCGCTATGAGAAAAGGGAGAGCCCCACCAATTTGAATTATTTCTTTTTTTTTTTGTTTTAACGATAACTTTTTATTCCCGATTTTTCTAATGGCTTTTTTATATTCCTCAGTTTCTTCACATCGACAGCAAGGTTGCCTTCTAGAATATTTAAACAAATCTCACAGAAAAGATGTAACTGACTTTTGTCGGCAGTACGTATAATTGCTCTTTTTGCGCAGGAGATGCGTGAGCAGTAGTTTAATAAATGATAATGCTTCTTTACATTCTTCATTTTATCGGTACATAAATCCAATGAATTCCATTGGAATCAGGGAACACACTTTCTCTGAGCCGATATTTTTCGTCCGTTCTCGGGTGTAGATCCACCAACAAATAGTTAAAATAACCTTGCGTGCTCTTTTTGTAGGCATCCATAAACGATGCTGCTTTGTTTCCATAGATTGTCTGCAAAGCATTGTATTTGTCCGACATCGCGGTTGTTTTTAAACAATATTATATACTGCGCATTCAAACTTATGTCTCGCATCACTTTATTTCGAGGAAATAGATTTTGCAAAATTAGAATCACACTTATTCTAGAATGATGCGCAGTGATAGTGAATAACTGTGAAACTTTCTCATCTAAGGAATGGAGATAATCATCAAAAATATAAAGGCTATCACTTTCAAACCTTTCAGGTAAGCCTTCTACGAATTTAATTCCTTTTCTTTAATGAACCATTCTTGAACGCTTTATAAGACCAAATAATGTTTTTTGAATTCGTAATCGTACGCTTTCTGTGCAATAATCTGTCGAATTACGGTAGTTTTTCCACACTGGCTTGCCCCACGCACAAAAGACAAGAAGGATGTTTCAGTTTGAGCATTGTTTACAGATTTTCCGAAATTCTTTTACGCTCATTGTACTCCCAATATACTTGGTGTCAAATATGTTGAATTTATGCTAAAGAAACGCCGAATATCATATACAATTTCACTCCCTTTTTTACACTCATGATAGAATATTTTCCTTCCTATATGGGTTGAAAGAAAGCATGTGCTATTGTTTATATCAATCTCATTTTGAATACTCAATGTGATTGGATATTATAAAATTAATTCTACGACAACGAGAGTAAATAAAATCAGAACACTAATATATTTTTGTCCATTTCCTTTGAACACTGTAACGCTAATGATGTTTTGCACCGAAAATTATTTTTATATTTTCTAAAATCTCATCCTTGAGAAAAGTAATAACTAATTTAGATCACGCGCTATCTAAAGTAACTTCGCACGCGCTTTTCTTGCACATGCTTCAACCTTCACTTGAGAGAAATGAATTACGCCACACTCTGTTTCAAGATTCTGCGATCACTTTCACTGACCTCAGATTGAATTTTTTCCTCATCTCTCTTTTTTTTTTTTTTTTTTTGTTAATTCGCAACGAGAATAGACTGATAACCTTCGGAACCAAAAAACATTATTAACTCAAATCCTACGACGCAGCCGATTTAAGCTAATAATGCTTAAATCACAGACTCATTATCATGTTTTAAAGCCTCTAAGAACTCTTAAATGACAAATTTTCAATTTTTTAAAAAAGATATACGTAAAGCCTCAACATAAAAACTTCTGAAGCTGTTGAGATATAAACAGTGAAATTTATATAAAAACCCTATCGCTTTCGTATTTTTAACTTCATTTTCTCAAAACAAGTCGACAATTGATCATGCGGTGTTTTAATGGACACTGTTTCATATCGTGCGGTGTTTACTGGAAATTGTTTAATGGACACTGTTCCAACTGTTTTTGCCGGCGATTTGAATATGCGGTGTTTTAATGGAACACTGTTTTCATATCGTGCGGTGTTTTACTGGAAATGAGTTTCCAACTGTTTTGCCGGCGATTTGATCATGCGGTGTTTTAATGGAACTGTTTCAAAATCGTGCGTGTTTTACTGGAAATTGTTTTAATGGAACTGTTTCAAA
>BMAO01037034.1:0-16606 GCA_019973975.1 Trichonephila clavata
TCTTACATTATACCATGGGTCCCGTACACGCTTGGCAACCCAACTGGATACATTTTTATTTCCCACAGTAATTTTTTCTATTCCCCCCTGGAAAGAAGGTACAGAGAAACGCAATACTATACGGGTGCAAGGGTCGATTGATGTGAAAATGAGACGAATGTTGCTTAAATTGTCAGAACCCTTGTCACACGAGGGTCCACTCACGTAGACGATGGTTCGCACCACACGCCAAGAGGGCAACGTCGTGAGATGGCTCGCCTCCAATGTTCCAACAACACCCCTATTGGAATGATTCTCTGTCTTTTCTCGACATACCAACGTTGTAATGCCTACACTTCATAGGTCGCAGCTTTCCCCCAGCTTGACTTGTCTCATTTTCATTTACCCTTCCTGACCTACCTCCATTACATGGGTCGTTGCCCAGCGTGACAAGTCTCCATTTCATTTGTCCCCTCCATTTTCATCCAGGATGAAACTTTTTTTGTTCTCGCGCCCCATATTTTTTTCAGAGGAATTTGAAAAAAATTTTCAATCAACTCACCCTAAGGGACACGATTCTGGCCCCCTTTCCAAAAAGGTCGTTTTCCATTTTCAATCATTTTTGGAAAGGGTCACGGTGCTCGACTATTTTTTCGACCGACTGTATGGAACCTATGGTAAGGACTGTAAAACGAAATTCGCTTCCGATTTTACAGTGATTGCCATAGGTGTATGGTAGAGCGGTCAAAGCACCGGGGCCCCTGGAATCCATCTCCTGGGAACGTTGCCCTGCCTCCATTTCATGTTTCGCTGCTTTCACCCCCCGCTTCACCAGTCTCTCTTTCATTTCCCCCCGGAAACGCCTGCATTTCCTCCTGACAGGTCTCCATTTCATTTGTGGCTCACCCCCCGTTTTAAATCATTCGTCTGGGTTGAAACTTTTTATTTTCTCGCGTCCCTCCAAAATATTTTTCGGAGGAATTTGAAAAATTTTCGATAAGGATATTGAAGTGCTCTCCAGGGATACTTTGAGGGATACTTTGATGGGAGCATAAAACGCAACAAAAGGGACAAAATTCATGCAAAAAGAGCCCTTGGAAGGTGAATTTCGACGTTCAGACCAACTTTGTTTCATATGTGGATGGGAGCATAAAATGCAACAGGAGGGTAAAAAGAAGATGAAAAGGGGATAAAATTCATACAAAAAGAGCCAGGTGGACTTGAAACAGGAGAGTGAAAAAGAGCCGTGGGACTCTCAATGCGGGGGAGGGGAAAAAGAGATAGGATGGATTCAAAAAGAGCCAGGGGACCACAACGGGAGGGGAGGGGATTCTACAAAAGGAGCTAAGGGATGGAGACTCTGAAGGGGTGAAAAGGGGATTCGACAAAAAAAGCCGTTGGACCACAACGTAGGGGACATCCAAAAGAGCCGAGGATCCTTTAAAAAATGTCGTTTTCTAGGTTCAATCATTTTCCGAAAGGGTGCTCAACTATTGTATCGACCGACTGTATGGAACCTAGGGTAATGACTGTAAAACGAGAGGCGTTTCCTATTTTACAGTGATTGCCATAGGTGAAGGGTAGAGGGGTCATAGCACCGGGGCCCTGGAAACTTGGCAGTCATGGGACGTCCCAGAGCAAAGGGTTGAGCGGTTCCTTGGGAGGCTACGCAAAGGGATGTGAGCAATATCATGGGAGAGAGGAATATTTCTAGGGATTCTTTTTTCAAATGGAAACATCTTTTGGGGGAGTGAACTATTCAAACGAAACGAGTGTAGGGGAAATGGGCTAAAGAGAAGCGCATCAAATGGGAGACTGAGCAGCATTGGGAGTCAAGTGAACAAAGACTTGAATGGGAGGCAGGGTGGGGATAGATTGAATGGTAAAGATTGCAAAATAGATGAGAGGGAGACCCATTGTAGAAAGGATTATAAAATAGGTGAGAGAGTTTTCAAACCGATAAGGAAGGACTGGTAAGGACTGTAAAACCAGGCGTGACACTTTTTTAAAAATAGTCGAGTCTGTTTTGAAACATTGAATGGTAAGGACTGTAAAAAGCATGTGTTTTACTCTTAAAAAGAGGTGTGACGGTTGTGGGACACTTTTATTGCAGTAATTACCATAGGCTAATGATAAAACTTGTTGTATTATTCGAAAGCAAACAGTATATTAAAAAAAAAATTTTTTTTTTTAGATATTTTGTGTAGTTTGTCCATGTAGCAGCATTCTTTTTAGTCCCGTGCTTTCCATCAGCAAACTATCCCTTTCAGTTTTAAATGCATCCCTTTCATCTTTAAAAATGTCTCTCTCAAATTTAAAAGCATCTCTTTCGACTTTAAAAATGTCTCTCTCAGATTTAAATACATCCCTTTCGGCCTTACAGATGTCTCTCTCAGATTTGAATACATCCCTTTCCACTTTAAAAATGTCTCTCTCTGATTTCAATACATCTCTTTCGGCTTTTAAAATGTCTCTTTCCGATTTATAGACCTCTCTTTCAAATTTAAAAATGTCTCTCTCCGATTTAAAAGCATCTCTTTCGGCTTTAAAGGTCATTCTCTCCAATTTCCATTCGTTTTCTTTGGATTTATACTCGTTTTTAAAGACGTCACATTCCATTTTCAAATCAGCCATGATGGGTTTCCAATAATGATCCTTTTCCATTTGAGCCTTTTCTTTCATTTCTTTCAGTTGTTTCATGACATTTTGTTGCTTTGGGGATAAAAGGTACATTTCATCCCTGAGAATTTGAAGGGAATACCCCGGATGGAACTCAATTTTCTTGCCTCCGTACAACGTCCAATACGCTTCGTTCGGATCGTTCAAAGGTATCTGACACTTTAAAAATTTCCAGCCCGTGACTTTAATGGGGACCCCCCATTTCAAATGATGCCACTTGTCTGGCCCACGTTGAGCGTGACTATCCCATAGTACGACATTCTTTTTCTGGGATGGGTTGAAACTTTTTTTTCCTCGCGCTCCTCCAAAATATTTTTCGGAGGAATTTGAAAAAAAGTTTGTTTGTTCATTATGGACTGTTCATTTGCATAGTTCCCTGCACACTTGCATTGTGTGTCAAAAGGCGACAAGAGGGGACAAAACTCTGACCAAAAGAGCCATTCTAAGGGGAATATCGACGTGAGACAGACGGTTCCCTGCACGGTGGCATTGGGTGTCAAAAGGCGACAAGAGGGGACAAAACTCTGACCAAAAGAGCCATCCTAAGGGGAATGTCGACGTGAGACAGACTTTGCTTGAGCTGAAAAAGGCAACAGGAGGGTACAAAGAAGGGGGATAAAATTCAGACCAAAAGAGCAAGGTCGATGGGAAACACCACGAGGTGAAAAAGAACCGGGGACGTAGGACAAGAGTCTGCCAACCAAGGATCGTTTGAAAAAAAGAGGGTTTTCAATCATTGGGGGAAAGGGTGCTTTTAAATCGACCGACTGTAGGGAGCCTAGGATAATGACTGTAAAACGAGAGGCGTTTCCTATTGGACAGGGATGGCCATAGGGGAAGGGTAGAACGGTAAAGGCACTGGGGCCCCTGTGAGGTCTACGAGAAGCCCCCCACGATTCAACGTGGAGAGCAAAAGTGGATACGACGTGTGGAAAGCGAGAAAAGTAACGAGTGTAGGGTAAAAATCTTTGGGTAAACCTTACATAAGGTGGCGTCATTTTGAACCAGGGTCAAGGGACGATCCATGAGATGTATTCAAAGGGGTCGGGACACATTGGCCACCAGACCCAAGGGAGAAAGGTGTCATAATGCATGAAAAGTAACAACCACCCAACATCACATCCAAGGGATGTATGTATTCATAAAACAGTAAAGTAATTACAAAAAAACAACAAAAAAAAACACTTTTTAAAAATTTTTTATGTATTAAAACAACTGTCATAAAACAATGACCAAACCACGACACGTTTTTAGAGTCCATAAAGTGTACCAAAACCGCGACACATTTTTACAGTCCTTAACATAAAATGTACACATGTTTCAGTTTCACGACAGACTTTGAGGTTTTTAAAACCCTGTTACATTTTTGCATGTGTTGCAGGCATTTTCACCTAGGGTGCCAAAGAGGAATTCCTTTGAAAGCCACTAAAAGTTTTACCATCTCATGTGAGTTTACTGGATCAACATTCTTTTCAGTCCAACATTTTCCATCATCAAACTATCCTTTTCGACTAGAAATACATCTCTTTGGGTCTTTAATACATCTCTTTGGGTCTTTAATACATCTCTTTCAGCCTTCAGTGCATCTCTTTCAGTCTGTAGTACATCTCTTTCAATCTTAAATACATTTCTTTCGGCTTTAAAGGTGTCTCTTTCCAATTTCAAAACATTTCTTTCAGCTTTCCACTTTTTTTCTTTGAATGTCCACTCGTTTTTAAAAACGTCGCATTCCCTCTTTAAATCGGCCACGATGGGTTTCCAATAATCGTCTCGTTCCTTTTGCATCTTTTCTTTCATTTCCTTAATTTGATTCAAGACATTTTGTTGCTTTGGAGATAAAACGTACAGTTCGTCCTTGAGAACGTAAAAAGACTCTTTGAAATGTATTTTCTTGTCACCGTACAACGTCCAATACGTTTCGCCTTCAAAGGGAATCTTGCAACGGATAAACTTCCAACCCGTCACTTGAATGGGGACCCCCCATTTCAAATGACGCCACTGGTCTGGCCCACGTTGAGCGTAGGGATCCCACCGCACCACATTCTTGTTCCCATTCTGCTCCGCGAGTAACCTGTGTATCCCGTCGGGAAACAGAGTGCATAAAACGGCAATGCTATGGGGATGCATAGGTCGATTGATATGGAAATGGGAGGTATGTTTCCCTTCTTCTACATTGTCTGGGATCCTACCATCACACGTGGCCTTGGGCTGGCTCACGTACACCAGGGTCCGAGCCAAGTGAAACGCATCTCGAATTTTGACGCATTTCTTGGCCCGTCCCATGTGGGGGACATCATAACGAATGTTATGTTTCCAAATGTCTTGAAACAAACTCTCCTTTTCACAAGCCAGAATCATGTGTCGATGTTGTATGTGACCCTCTAATCCGTCACACAGACACCAGAAGGGTAAAAGGACCAATTCGTCACGAATGGCTTCCATTTCCTGACAAAAGTGAGGAAAGACGTCGTGTTTCACCATAATGTGAAACCAATCCAGGTCTTGGCACAGGTAGCGTTGAATGATTCCGTGAATGTCCTTTCCCAAACCACTGGCGTCACTAAATTCGATTCCACGGGGCCACAAGTCGGGTTTTTCAAAGACGGAATCGTAAAATCCAACAAACGTGGGGTCTTTGCAACGATCATACAGGGAGTGGGGCGTCGAGACAAAGGAATAGCACTCGCACAGGACGTCTGAATCGTCGTAATCCGGGAGGGGGTCATCGTCTTTCCGTTGAGCCACAAAGCCTTTCAAGCATTCCACGACATGTTTTATATTCTCACGCTTCATTTTTTGCCCACGAGGCCAAGAGGTCAATCCCATGCAAAAAACGCACTCGAGGCGATTCTTTAAAGAATGTTCTTCCAAAGCATGGGTGTAATAGTAATGACCAAAGGTCATGGATTTAAAGCAAATGGGACAACGGACGACAATATCCTTGGAGGAATCTATACACGTGTAAAGCGTCCTGAGAGACATGTCAACAGCACACCAAAATAATTCTGGAAATATAAGATTATCCAAGTCAAACACATGGGCCTAAAAAAAAAATTAAAATTTTTTTTTTTCATTGGTTTACTTAGACGATAGACAACATTTTTTTACAGTCGTGGAAAAAAACTTTTAAAATCCTTCTGTTACACTCCCGGTGTAAAGGTCCATCTTCTCCTTCCCTCTTGAGGTGTGGTAGAAAGTCTATTCGAGGGTGACACATGCACTCTTTGCAAAACGGTTCACTCTTGAGATGTGGTAGAAAGTCTATTCGAGGGTGACACATGCACTCTTTGCAAAACGGTTCCCTCTTGAGGTGTTGTCAAAGGTCTATTCGAGGGTGACACACGCTTTCTTTGCAAAACGGTTCCCACTTGAGGTGAAGGTCTATTCGAGGGAGAGGGTGACACATGCACCCTTTGCAGTACAGTCATGGGTCTCACGACGGCCACGGGTCGGGGAACCTGAGGATCTCTTTCTTGCCACGTAAACTTTATCTCGTGTTCAAAATGTTTTTGACCCTCCTTAGGGGAAGGAATCGTATAAGGTGTATTCCGCGTGGTGCTCTTCTCGTGGCGCATGACCAGGGAACTCATCGTGTCTTGCTTAGGGCTCACCACTTCCATTCGGCAACAGGGCTTGAACCCAATCTTCTTCCCTCAACAACAGATCGTTGAGGCTGGTAAAGACTTTCTGGTCCTGATGTTCAGCCCGTCTCAACGATTTCATTTGCAGATACGCAATTACCTTCCAATGATGAGGGAATAATCGCTTTCGGGCCCAAAAGGTGTTGGTGTGGGGCCACACATCCAGGGTGGTGTTGTGATAGGTCAGGGTCAATTCAGGAAAATACGAGACGAGGGTAGGTAGAATAGAGTCTCGCATGGCCTCTAAGGGCACCGTGCCCTCCTCCGTGACATGGGGAGTGATCAAAGGATGGTTCTGTAGGTACCAAAATCCAGTCTCGGTGCGTTCAAATTGGCACTTGAGAACACCAGGAGAAAAAAAATGGAGGGGTAAACTAGAAAATTCCAGACGAGTGCCGACTCGACACGGTAACACATACTTGTCCACAAAGGTGGGAAAGATGACTCGTGGAACAATAATGTAATAACGACGATGTGATTTGTAAATTTCAATCATCATAAAAGTGTCTTGAGTAGCAAGACTCGCTCAAGTATTTCAACTCTCTCTCTAAAAAAAAAAAAATTTTTTTTTTTTTTTTTTTTACAATTCCCTCCTTGTAATGGAGACTAGGGACATGAAAATCACTAGCGTCAAGACGATAAAATGCAAACGAAAATCAGTGGAGTGAGATTGGAGGGTCAAAACTCCAATAGAGTACAATAACCCACCAGCAAAAGAAAAAATACCAAAAGGTTCCAAAGAAGAGACTATCAACTTCATAGTCGAGTTTTGGCAATGGCCAGGTTTTCAAATACTTGATTCCCAAAAGAATCGTGAATAGCAAATGAATTTAATAAATGGGGTTTAAAAGGTTCAATGTGAGGAAAAATTTGAGCAAAATTCAGGACAGTATCTTGTTTATTGTTCAGAGGTTCCTGAGACAGCCAAATTTTCAATTTTGCCCAAAGGTGATCCCATGTGGGGAACATGCGATTCTTTTCAGTGGTATATTTTTCAAAATATTCTGCATCCAACTGACTATGTAAAAAAGAGTCTAGTCCAGCGAGAGTAACTCTCATAATGTGTTCGGCATTTAATCGACCTTCCATCTTCAAAAGAATACTTGTTTTTTAAAAAAAAAAAAAATTTTTTTTTTTTTTATAAAGTCTCAACAGTTTTGAATATTTATTCTTGCTTCTTGCAAATCAAGTGGCCATGGCTGAAACTCATGTTCAGTTGTTTCCCGAAGAAGAATGTCAACTGTGGGAACAGCGGATAAAGACTTCTTTTCCAGAAACATGTTGCTCCTCTCCAGAGATTTGCTCTACCTAACGGCAAGTACGTGCTTTGGATGAACCTCCGACATTGTTCAAATATTGTAAAAACTGTGGGGTAGTTCAAAAGAAATGAACCTTTATGCGTAGTAAGCTTTTACTTTGGCTATCCACTTTGAAAAGTTGTCCTCTGCCCACTTACCCACAGATTTTAAGTGGTCGTCATTGTGCGTCGTCATATACATCATGTAAGCAGTTAATCCCATCGTCAATACAATCAAAAGTAAAAATATCCATCGTCCCGTCATGGCCGCCACGGCACTTAATATACAATTTACGTAAATGGTTGTGTACAATAGTACCCCGTTCACTACGTGGCGTTTATCCATCTTGTTTATGGTTTGCGGTCAAAGGCAAAATCTGGAACAGTATATTTGACATTATAGGTGGGAAGAGTAATTGGTTTTTTGGTAAAATCATCTTTTTTCACTAGAAATCCACCTCCAAACCTAGAAACTTTTTTCTCGTCTTCTGTCCACACGACATCGGGTGGATGGGTCACCCGATATTTGTATTCAATGGCTACCCTTTGATCCAACGTCTCCAGTTTAAAGGCATGTGTAGGTCTTAAACCTGCCAAAGGAATATCCATCAATCTATTGTTCATCTTGATGCGATTCGGAGGGGGCGTCGTGGGTAAAATACATTTCACTTCGTTAGCATGAAACGGGATAACCGAGTCAGGAGGAAGGAGTCCTTTCATGTCAGCCGGTACACAGGCCCACCGTTTATCATTCACCTTGGCAATCCCTTTGGTATCGGACGAAGGACAAAACACAAAAGGTTGAGATTCGTCGCAGGTCGCATACATTATTTGGTCCAACGCAAAATGTCCCGTCTCCAAATGTTGCCCAGGTCGACATTTCTCATCGCTAGGTACCTCTTCCACTTCTCGCTGAGCCCAATATAATGCTTTATAGGAAATGGGTTGTTTCACCAGACGGCGATCTGCTTTACGAAAGGTGCATTGGGATGCATCTCTCAACTTGATAGAGAAAGGAATTTGAGTTAAAAAGGGATACAAGACGCAATCGGGATGACTGCAAGCATTGTACGTTTCCAAATAGACGGATTCGGGATCTGTGCAGGGTTGAGCAGAAGGTACTTTAGTGTAATCCCATGGCTCCATCCAGTTGTCAGATCGTAAAGAATCCAGTTGAAATAAATCAATGCCGTGAAAAGAGAAGGCCTGTTTGACACGAGGTCGACACACCACTCCATCAAAAAAAGAGTGAGGGGGACAGGATTCTACCTGTTGGGTCTGACAATCAAAATAAACTCCTGGATGAGAGGATACCACCACTTTAGAAACGGTGCTATTGCAGGCCGATTCTGCTTTGAATCGCTTAGGATGAATCTGTTGCCCGGGAGATAACGCAACACGTTTTCGTTGAGTTCCTTGACATTTAATCCCAGTGACGGCATCAAATCTCTCTGAAAATTTCCAATTCCTCACGTGTTTGGTGAATTCGTGCACGGGAACCATGACCAAAGGATCATCTGATTCCACATTGGTACAAAAGGTAGGAATTTCACAATCACGTCCATTAAATACCTGGGGTAAATGGGTCAAATTATCCCCAACGGATAAATAGGGATCCCATGTGGCAGGGTAAACACGGGTGTCACGACCCCGGTGGGCCCTAGTGATCCTTCTCTATTTTCGACCCTCTTTCTGTCATTCAATTTTTCCTTTACTTCTCTTCACGTCTAGATCACAGCTTAAAAAATATTAAATTTACTTGTATGTGTAAATGTGTGCGTTATATATTTATTTCATTTGATTACTTATCCATTAATAACATATTTTGGTTTTTATTTTGTATTGCGTTAATTTAGTGTCTTTTTTCTTCAGTTTCATTAATTATTTTGCTTATGTTGATATTCGTTTTCGACTAACACCGTTGGTTTTCCGACCCGCATGTTTTGCCGTGTGCGGCGTCCCGTAAGGAGGAAAATGGTGTCCTGGGGATACCTTTTGCGTTCCCTTTGGCCCACGCTTCGCTGTAGACGGGTGGCAGGAGTGAGCCCGCTCCTGTCAATCGGCTAGTGATAAGTCTCCTCTGAGACATTGCTGTAGGGTTAGTGCTGCAGATAAGGGGTGGCAGGTTTACCCGTTGGATCCTCGCCCTGATGCTGTAGCACTATATTCTGGGTGTACTCCAGGTAAGTGCCGTGCCTGACTATTCAGTTGACCGGCTCACTGCCTCCCTTGTTGGACTCCGTGGTGGGTGGAGCCACACCAGGACGAATTTTCATTTTCTCTTATGGATCCAATGCTGATGTGCCCGGGTAAAGGCCTTAATTTACCCACTCTTAACGTTGATCAAATATCGGAACATACAAGGTTTTTATTACTTTCACTTCCAAATAATGAAATGTTACTTAAATCGCCTTTTGCTGTTTACAAAGCCCTCATAGGAATAGGTGGTGAACCGAAATCTGTAAAACGCTTACGTTCCGGTGATCTACTCATTGAAACCAACTCCGCTCTTCAAACAAAGTCGATTCTTCTTGCCAAAACCTATTTAAACTCTTCAGTAAGTGTAACTCCCCACAAATCTCTAAACTCCAGCCGCGGTGTCATTTCTGAACCTGACCTGTTGACCACCCCTGAAGCAGAAATACTTGATGGATTTTCTGACCAGGGTGTTATCCAGGTCAGGAGAATTACAATTAAAAAAATAGTACAATTATTCCTACAAAACATTTAATATTAACATTCAATAGCCCGAAACTACCAAATACAATAAAAGCTGGTTATTTAAACTGTAAAATCCGTCCATACATTCCGAATCCTCTGCGCTGCTTTAAATGCCAGAGGTTCGGACATTCTCAAACTTCCTGCCGTGGGCAATTGACGTGCTCTAGATGCGCAACTGTTGGTCATCCTTCCACAGATTGCAGTCTGGAGCAGAAATGCGTTAATTGTTCACAGCCTCATTCGTCCGACTCAAAACTGTGCCCTAAATGGAAAATTGAAAAAGAAATCCAAACTATTAAAACTAATAAAAATATATCATATGTAGAAGCCCGAAAATTAATAGCCCCACAACCATCTCAAACTTACGCTCAGGCTGCTAAACCATTAACGGTAAGCAGTTCCTCACAAACAGATGAAAATATTACTAAAATAGTTTGCCCACCATTAAAATTGTTACAACCTACAATATCCGTTCCAAAACAAATGCCATACAGAATTCCTACAGTTAACAAATCATGTACCTCAACTCAAGCACAACTCATACCATCCTCATCTTCCGTTAATATTGCATCCGTATCAGATTCTCAGCCACCTATTCCTTTGTTTACTAATGCTCCCTCCACGTCCAATAGTGTTCTTGAATCTGTCGCATTATCCTCATCCAAACAAACACCCTCTCCTTCGACATGCCCCATTTCTACAGTCTCACCCGCCACATCTACTAGTCTATCTACCTCAGTTGCATCTGTCTCATCCAGTAAAGCACCTTCTTCATCCACAGTATCAATGTTTACACCTTTAACAAATGAAGCAAGTCCTGTTATTTCAACTGATACGACTACATCCAATACCATACCTTCCACAACTCAAGCTTCAAAACCTCGTAACAAAAAGCGGCCCCCTAAAAAAAATAAAAAACCGAATGTAGAAATCAAGATGACACCACATAAACCCAAAAAGTCCGCACCTGTCGAATATACTACGGATGAGGAAGACACTATTATGTACGACGTGGAGGAAGAGGAGGAGGAATATGAACCGGATCCTAACTTCACGTATAAAAACGGAAAAACATACTACAAAGGATTTTTACTTTTAACCCCTACTAAAAATAGAAACTGACCTTTTCTCAATTATACTTATTGAATTTGGTGGGGAATCCCCCACCCCACCGATTCAGAAACGATTAAAATTACGGTCTAGATTTTATTAAGAAATTTTATAACTTTTATTTACACTCTTTTCATTTATCTGTTTTTTAAGATGTCTGTTATTTTAAGATCTTATCTGACATGTGTGATGAGGGGAAACCCCTCACCAAAAATTGTTCTACTTTTAATCATTGGAAACCAATTTTTATGCGATTTGAAATTTTAACTTTTATTGAAACTGTGTTTTCATTATTTTTAGATATTTCGTCCTATATTTTAATATTTTAACGAATGTTTGGCGCAGCATAGCCAAAGTTGGCTCTTGCGCCATAAAACCCAAAACTCACTCACTCACTCACCCATGTGGCAGGGCATTTCACCTCTTTGACCACCCTATCATTTTGACATTGCATATATCCCGGAAAATAGCGGAATGGACCCTGTTAAACTTTGGAGGATGGCACCAATTGATGGTCGGGGAGTCCGACACAAGCATTGGATTCACAATGGGGGGAATCAAAGTAGCGATATCCAGGGGGACAGGTTTCAAAGTGAGCTTGTCCATGCCGACATACCAATAAAGTGTTGGAATTTAAAATTTTGGGTTCTGTATGAAATTGACAGTAAAGACTCTCGTCCTTTTTATTTCGGCAAGAGTCATGTAGAAAAAATGTATTGAGTGGGCACGACCGTCGAACCGCCTTTTCCTGTTGACACTCAAAATAATGATGAATGTCGTAGGGGTCTGAAAATTGCGTACCATTGACTTGCCCCACACATTGATCGATGGGTTGGCAGTGAGTGGCGTGAAAAAAATGACCTGGAGGACAAGTTTTCAATTTTTCCCTGTTGACAACTAAAATAATAAACTCGTTTATGTTGCAAGACGGTCGAAGCATTGGATTCAAAGGAGGCACGCTGTGAAAACGAAATGAGTTTATCTTTTTCTAAATATTCATACAAAGCTGGACCTGTGGCAGGCACATGACTGGCATCTGGTTGCTGATAGCAAGCATCTTTAAAAGCAAATTGTTGGTTATGAATAATATAATGATCCGGCAACTGGGCTTCCCATTCTACTTGAGAATTGACTAAAAATTTAAAGGTCGATCCCCGAGAAACGAGTTGGTGAGGTGGAATTGCAGGAGAAGGAGGTAACAAGGATTGGGGTTTGGAAAAAGAGGAAGTGTTGTACCACGTCATGTAAAAAAAATACAATAAGAATAGGCCAACTGTAAATGCTTTTAAAATCATTTCAAGCTTGTTTAAAAAAAAAAAATTTTTTTTTAAATTTTTTTTTTAAATACATATTTATTCAGCACTGCAGACGTTGTCGAGCTATTAGTTCAAGATGTTACATTCTATTCGATGGGAAAAGATTCCTTCTTCCGGAAAGCGATCCTATCAACCCAACATTCTGCATGTTAAAGTTACTTTCTTGGATGAATCTGGTCAATTGGTTCAAATTATTCGTACCTATGAACAATGGATTGGTGTTTGTACCAATAACATTGACAAAGTGATTCGAGCCTTGGAACATCATTTTCCCGATTGTAAACCTATTCGTTACACCTATGTGGGACTCACTCGAAAGATTTCGCCCTATTTTGAAGCTCGACTCGCGAAAAATAGATTGGATTCCCCCCAAAAACATTTTTACAAGGTTTATCTTCAGACATGTAGTCATGACATTGGACGATTTTTCAACAAGTACAAAATTTGTTATTATGACAAGGCAGATTGGCTGGTCCGCTTGTACATTGACTTGTGCCTCAAATATCAGACCCAAGGGTTTTATTATAAATGGTATACGATTCACGACAAGGAGGATTTGGTCGATTCTTTGGAAATGCATCCCGATCAAACGCATGCACCCGACTGGACTATAGGAGCCTTTGATTTGGAAACAGTCCCCATGGATGGTGCCGATCGAGTCCCCACGGGATTGGATGAAACTGATGAAATTGTCATGATTAGTTTGTATAAATGGAATCGGCGTCAAGGGTTACGGTCGTGGCTCTTGTATCGTTTGCCTTGTGAGGCTCCTCCGTTGGAAATGGACCGCGCTCATGCTTATACGTCTGAACGTAAACTTTTAAATGATTTTCACGTTCTGATTCAAGATTGCCAAGTCTTGACGGGGTACAATATCAATGGATTTGATTTACCGTGTTTGTTTACCCGTTTGCTTTGGTTGCAAATGTATTCCATTCTACGACACTATTCATCCCTTCTCGTCAGGACGACCCTCGTCACCACTTTCCAGAATAAAATGGTCTTGGATTTGTATTTTTATTTTCGAATTTTTTCCAGTTATGATTTACCCGGATTCAAATTGGATGATGTAGCCCGCATGAAATTGAATGAAGCCAAAGTACCCGTCCAATCTACCGGACTCTGGTCTTGGTACACACACCCTCAGGTGACGGCCCAGTTACTTCAGCACACTTCGGCTGAAGCATGTTGTACCCTTTTGAAACCGCGTGGGGTCCGTCCGAACCAATTTGGTACTTTTAAAGAGTATATGCAGTATTGTTTAAAAGATTCCTTTTTAGTGTATCGTTTATTCGAAAAAGAAATGGTATTGTCCTTTTTAGTAGAGCGGGCCAATTTTACGGCGTGGAATGCCGTTCAAGCCCTCCATATGGGGAATTCTAGTTTCCTGTTGGAATTGTTTAAAACGTATGGTACGTGTCTGGGGTTTTTGTCAATACGCATTTCTTAAAGAGTCCGATTGATATTCAAAAGTATGCCTCTGTCTTGGTCACCAAAAACCAAACCTACCAAGGCGCGTTAAATTATTGCATTCCAGAAAAAGCGTACGAAAATGTCTCTGTGATGGATTTTGCCAGCATGTACCCTAGCGCTTTATTGAGTAGTAATCTATGTTACGGCACATGCACCATCATGACCCGAGAAGAATGGTTTGCGTGTGCTCCTGCCCAACAGTTGACGAGTATTGCTTATCGTGTCCACGAGGAACGGGATTTTGAGAACGATACCTTTGGAGAGAGCCCCGTCTTTCGTTATCCAACCTTTAATCCTGAAAAAGATGCGTTTGCCATCGTCATTAATGAGCAAACCGAGGCCTTTTTACCACATATCGTAAAACATTTCATTGACTTGCGTAAACATCATCAGGGGCAATACAAACAAACCAAAGACGTGTATCATTACAATGCTCAATTATGCATCAAAATTTTAATCAATTCCCTCTATGGCGTCATGGCCAATAAGGATTCCTGCTTAACCTATCTACCCATTGCCATGACCATTGTCACGTTGGCCCGCTATCAATTACTCAGCTCCTATCATTATTTGAACCGTTTAAAATATCACATTTGTTATGCAGACACAGATAGTTTGATGGTGCAACATTGGCCCCACAATGATTGTCATGCCGTCAATGCCTACCTAAATTTGAAACATGTGGAGCTCAAATTTGAGCAACGGATGAAGCGGTTACTCGTCTTGTCCCGAAAACGGTACATTTACGAGACGCAAAAGGGAACGATTGTGACCAAAGGCTTTCAAAAACGCATTAATGAACTCATTGAATTTATATCGCAATTGGTGTTGGAAAACGTGTGGCACTTTATGTTTTCCACACCTCTCGAGAAGGAATCGTTTGCGTGGAGGGAAGACTATTTGTCCTTGTCCAGTCGTGGATGGATTTTATGGGTCTATATTATTCAAGAGGCCCATTACAAATGTAGAGATGCTAAAAAATATTCCATTTATCGCAAGACGAAGCATTTGAGTGATTACAAATCAAAAAGTTGTGTAGCTGTGCACGTTCTCCAGAAATACCCCGAAAAAGCGAATGATTTTATTGAATATACCTATAGTCGAGCCGATGTGTCTCAGCGAGAGGCGAGTAAATGGGTGATGGATGCTCAAGAATGCCAATGGGTCAACTATGAACAATTATTTATGAGTCAAAAGAAAATGTTTTGTATGCTGTTGAATATGGCTTTTTGGAAATTGTGCCCGAAGTACCTTTGGACATGTGTGATAAGGTGTTGAACACGCAACGATGGAAGCAATTTGTACAAGCCGAACTGTTGTTTTGGCACAAGACACGAGCCCAAGGGAATCCTCGTAAAATAGTAATGTTGGTGGAAAAGGGTGTTAAATATACCTTTAGTTTGAATGACCATATAAAAAGAAGCCGAGGACGAAATGTTTGTCTACCACCCAACAAGAAACAAAAGTAAAGCATAAAAAAAATTTTTTTTTTTTTGTGGCTTTAAATATTTAATGTTGGACTTGTGTACAACTTATGCTTTGAAAAAGATTCCAACACCCAAGCCAAAGCTCAACAGACTCAATACCATCTGTACGTAGAAAAAGAGTTGTTTATCTTTCAAATGCTCTGCTCCTGTCTTTGAAGCCGATTCAGAGTAAATTGCGTAGGTAATGTATCCAAAGCTCATCAAACTCATCAAAATAACTACCAAGAGAGCAGTGATCAAAATTGTTTTCAGATTCATATTTGTGTTTCTTTATTAAGCCATCACGTACAAGATTCCCAGCAAGACCATCCCAATCAAATTTCCAACGGTAGGTCCTACAAAGAGGAGTCGATTACTGATCCAAAACTTTTGAGCTTCCACCCCTCCGTTGTTACCGCCTTCGTAGTACTATCTATCTCGTACAGCGTAGCGTTACTCATCTGATACATGACATAACTTTGTATCACAACCGATACCACCAACATCACCAAAACGGCTCCAATGATTATCGTTTTGATTCCAAATTTCATGATTCTTGTTTCTTATTTTTGAAAGCAAGTAGTATGGCAGTCCACGCTCTGATTCATACCACCGGAGTTGTTTTAGACCGACAGTATATTCCTTTGGAATTAAATTATGTGGATGTGACGGGTTATGAAATTTTCTTTCAAGTGACGAGTCCATACTCGTATTCCGAAGCCATTAAATTATTTCCTTATGCTCGACCGGATGCCATCATGACGACTTTAAATGGAACGCCCCTGGCCAATATTTTGCATTTTTTACAAGTTCGTTACCAACAACTACAAGCACAATTCCCTCACACGGATGTTGTGTTTGGTTGCAAAGGAGATAGTTATCAAATGGATATTTTGAGAAAAACCAAGCTCCCTCATCTGATTA
>BMAO01037035.1:0-36910 GCA_019973975.1 Trichonephila clavata
TTTAATTGCTAATTTAGTAATAAAGTTACAAATATCCTTTAGAAATTTGTTTTTTTAATGGCATTATTATTATTGGAGATCATTAATCTATAGCTAGTACCTTTTGGACATTATCTCCCTAAGAGTATTATCTCCTTCACCAGTATTTTAAATTGCCTGTTACAACATGTTTTGTGATGATCGCTTATAAAATCAGGATAATCCTTACAATTACAAACAAAGTTATGATTTTGCAAATCATTAATATTATTGTAGTTAAAAATTGAGCTACCAAATTTTTCATTATACTTAAAAGCCTTTTTAATGCAAACATTACTGATAGGTAAGTTATGTACGTACTTATTAAATATCTTTGAAAAATTAATGTTATTATAAGATTTATTCATGAATAAAATTGTACAATACTCAGTAGTACTATTTACTAGATCTTTATCTTTTATGTTGAATTTATGAACCAATTTTTTGGATATATATATATATATATATATATATATATCCAAAAAATTGGTATCCAAAAAATTGTTAATATTGATAATTGAGTAGGGAATTGTACAAAGTTATTCAAAAATTTTATAGTCCAAGCTCTCTCTACTTGCACTATCAAATCTGTTCGATCCAAGTTTTTCTGTGCACAGTAATTTCAAAAGCAAGTTTTTTTAAAAAATTTATTACTAAAGAAGCTGTTAAACGTACTTGATGTTTTTTCTTGTAACTAATAGTTTTCTTGCAACTATTTAGTTTCTTCTAACTAGTGTGTCCTCTCATCGCAATAAAGGTTAGAAAGCTCTATAGAACCTGTTTCTCTTTTTTAAAATCACTGAATTTTTACCATAAGAAAGCTTAAAAATCTGAACTTGATTCCTTTTGTGGCAGTACTTAAAATAATTTTTTTTAAATTTTATTTTCCCTTCGCGCGCGATCTATATGTTTTCTACTTAGGTAGATTCTGAAATTCTAAAAAAAAAAAAAATTCGAAAATTCTTGTTAATCACAACTTTATTTTCTAAAAAACTACCACGTTTGCGTTTTTGTTAAAACAAGATGATACAATATTACATCACCCCCGTTACAGTTATTAAGGGAAGTTATTAATGGAAATCATATGATTTTAAAAGCTTCTGGTTGAGGAAGCTATAAAAGCTGAGATCTACGTAGGTAACAAAAAACGTTATTGTGCAATGTTCGTTCGCGTGTGGTTGACCACGTGTATTTGTTTTGCTGTGGTTCGTTGCTTCACCTTATTTGGGTAAAATAAAGTGTACAATTAAAATACCAAGAAATCTCATATTTTCAACGACTGCAGCAGCCAATTAAATGATACTTTATATATATATATATATTTATATATGAAGAATGAGTCCTTATGTCCTTGTATGTCCTGTTTTAGTATAAGAATATGATCAAAATTATATTAGAATTTAAAATATTCACAACTATGTTCATTTGCTTCTTATTTCTTTTCAACTTTACATTTTGGAATTATGTTGTATTTCTCTAATAATCTTGAAATTCAAATTCCACAGTTGATTCTTCGATTTTTTTTAAATGGAAATAATTCCTAATTAAACTAAACCCCTCTGTGATTCATATATCGATTTAAAGTGTTCATTAAAATGCAAGAAAAATTCTGCTTTCTATATATTTTATTTAAATATAATTTAAATCTATTCCATAAAGTCCGATATGCAGATATGTACTTCTTTCCTCTAAATACGCATTTATTTGTTTTATGTTATATTTTTGATATCACAATCATTTATGATGGCTTCCTATACATCAAAAACAGCTGCCGATGTACAAGAAATAAATGGGAAACTGTAAATGCACAAATTTTTCATCATTTATTCTAAAGGAAAGCATAGTTTGTTGTTGACGCCCTCACAATGCGATTTTGACGTGATTCGAGTTCATCTCTCACAGCCCACTGCAAATGACACTGGTTATTAATGACGAGGTAAGAATAGCCGCGCGCGCGCGTGAATGCAAATTCACTTTAACTACTTGCACATTTCAGTGGTCCTGGAATGCATACGGGCTCTTCAGCAAGGCTTTTATCTCAATGGCAGACAAAGAGAGGATTGCAGCTGTAATATAATACGATCCTTCATCATATAAACCTCCATTTACGCATGCATTAAGTATCCTACACTCATATCGAATGGTAGTTGTTCGGTTAAGACTGTTCAGATGGTCTGCGAAATGATTGTTCTACGTCTCGCAATCCATCAGTATAAATTCCCATAGAAATCCGAGTAAAATCCGGATGATTAAACGACAGACATTTTGGTATGAATATGCTGGATACAGCAACTGTAGAAGTTGCTATATATTTCAATTGATACTGTAATATTTTACTGTGTACTAGAAAAAGACTAAAAATAATTAAAAAACGACTTTTTTACTTCTATTTTAGATTAAGTATTTTATTTTATAAAAAGAAATTTGATGGAATTTGTGTGATCGTTATAAAAATATTCTGAGAAAACAACGAAAAAGAACGTGCTATGGCTTTGACTTCAAATTACAAATTACGTTTTCATATTTCTAAATTATTCATTAGCGAAAGAAACTCTAGATGAATCATTATATGTCAAATATCATTACATTACTAGGTCTTTCATTTATCTCAAAATAAGTAACTTATTTTTATAAGATGCCCTTTAAATATAGGAGTAGGGCTTATAATTTGAAAACATCTTTGGATAACGCTTCTAGAGCTTACGTACTAAAGATTCTTCCTTCTGCTTCTAGAAATCTTACTTTTGAAGAAACACCATACTTGTTTATCAATATATATTCTCTCCTTAACGTTTATTCCTATTCAATTAAGGCCATATGGTACCCTAAAAATCATCAACCAGTCGAAAAGTTTTTTTATTGGCTTATTTGATACCTCGAATCTTTATAAATATGCCTGCAAAATTTCAAAGCTTTTTCTGCATTTTTTTATCAAGCTATGGAGCAATATTTGATGCTGAACAGCAACTACCACGCCCACCTTTCAGATTATCTGCTAAAAAAGAGCCTGGTAAAAAATGAATTAATTATTTTCATTCCACGCGTCAATGAGACTGACATTATAAATGCCGTAACAAATCATTCCAAGAAAGATTTGTGCAATTCATGCAAAAATTCTAGTTTGTGAATTGTTTATTGGGGAAGAACAAACGGATTTGGTCAAGATTTAAAAGTTGTGCGTGCTTTTTATGATATTATTATGAATGAAATTAAAACTTCAAAATGGATTCTCCCAAAACACAAATACTAAATCTCATTTTGACAACTCAGATAATAAAAAATCTAATTCGCAAGAATAAAAAAACTCTCCCATTTTTATGTATTTGTTTTGGTGATATATATATATATCTATATATATACACACCATGTGTGTGAAATTCCATTCTTTATTATTAAAATATTTTAAGATATTTATTTAAGCAAATGCACATATGCAGTTCTTAGATTTTGATATATTTTACCTATAAATTTATATTATATTTGATTTTGCTTTCATTCGTGTACAATATTTAACATGCAAAGGCTTTTAAAATCATGGAAATACAAAATAAAAGCATGAACATGTTTTGTACATGTTGTGCATTAGCTCTGAGCATGGAATTAGCTCCGAAGTGTGTGTATTTTTTTTATAATTATTAAGATAAAGTTTTATGAAATATTGATCTTTCATTCGTTTTCTTCTACATATTCATTATGTCAGTATACTGTTTAATTGCTCTACATTTGTGCAATTTTTTATGGTAAGCAGTTTTAAATAAGCTAATTAACATTTCATAAAAGTTTCAGACTATTCGATTAATATTATATAATGCTATTCATGGAATGAAAACTTCAAACTCATATTTCTCCATGTTGAATTTTTGTACATATACTGTTATTCAAAACCCTAAGGCTTTTTTGATAATTGAAGTATGAGTTTGAAATTTTTTATACATGTTCTAAAACATATGTTTTGTAAAACTGTGCATGGAATTAGCTTTAACATGTTTAGTACTTTTTTTAAAAATTTTCAAAATCAAAATTAATGGTTTTTTAAGAATTTTTGAAGTTTAACTATAAAAAATTTAATAAAAAATTAAAGAGCAGCATCAGAAAAAAACCCATGCACAGTTTTATGTAGTATATTATAAGGAACTTGAAAAAAAATTTGAAAGAAAAGATACATATTTAAAAAAGCCTTAGAAATTAAAAAAATGTTTTAAAAAGTTCAAAGCATTTAAATTTTACAAACATTTTGCATCAAATTAAAAAAATTTCGTATAAAATTATTATTAAATATTAACTTTTATAAAATACAATTAAAACCAAATATCAAATATTAAAAATAAAAAAAATTGTGAAGATTGTACCATATCGCCTTATGCGGAATTTCTCCCTTATATATTTCTTCTTTTATATATTTAGAAGTAATACATTTGATTTTAAAGCATACAATGTTGAGCATGGAAAAACGGTCCGGAAACTAAGCATCGTTTTGGAAAAACGGCATAAAACATCTTTTTTCTAAACAAAATTTATTTTTACATGATAGAGCATGTCGGAAACCATTTTTCTACATAGATACCACCATTATTCAGACATTTGTCAGACAATGGTAAGATATTTTTTCAGTGGGTATCGCACGTGAATGTCTACGGCAGTGATGGGCAAAGTACGGCCCGCGGGCCAACTCCGGCCCTCGAAAGTATTTAATCTGGCCTGCCGAGGGTTTATCGAGATGGATAGTACATGGCCCGCTACAATTACGTTTTGACGGTCGAGAAGTTTAAAGTGGATTTTACTTAGTAGAATAATAGATGCATAGCCTACAGAAGAAGCTGAACTAGCCGCGTAGTTCATGTGTTGCATAATACGGCATGCAAAGCGTGGTTAAATGAGAGGCGCGGGCGAGTGAACTCAGTCGCCACTCGCCAGCTGTCACTGACCGATCCACACGTTTTACGTTAATTTTGTCTTTTGTTCTTGCTTGTTCGCGTAACGCTTTACATTCATAAGTTTTTGAAAGAAAAAAAACTCCCCTTTTAAGAAAATGGAGTATAAAAAAAGAAAAGTCGATTCCGAGTATCGTTTGTTTAAAGAAGAGTGGACTTGGAAATATTTTTTTTATGGAATTGGCGATGTTTGCATCGTCTTATGTGTGCTAACATACTTTTTGGACAATGAAATTGCGAAAAAACTCAATCAGAAACCAATTGACTGATGAACACCTTTTCGCGCTGCTGAAAGTTGCTTCGTCACAGCTGGAACCTGCTTTCGAAAATATTATGGAAAATCGAAAACAATTCCATATGTCTCAAACGTCTAACATGTCAGGGCCTTCGAATAAATGTTAAAATAAATATTATTTAAGGTAAAAAGTAATTTGTAACATTTGTGTGTAATGCTGTAATGTTTTTATAACATTATGATTAAAAGCTTTAACACAAAATGCATTTTTTCTATAATTCTGGTCCTCGTGTAGAATTTCTTAAACTTTGTGGCCCCCATTAAAAAAGTTTGCCCACCACTAGTCTAAGGGAATGAGATTGCAGATGGTTTGGCCCTTGAGGGCAGCCCTAAAGATTCTACACGTGGTGGATGCCTTACTTTTTCAGGTATTGCAACTCAGGTCAAATAAGAAAGCAGTTCCCCTTGGAAGCAGGCCTCCGTACATGAATGGTATAAAGGAAATTGTCCTGGTTCTGCTTTGCTTGGGACAAGCAGTAAGACGAGATAAAAACTACTCTTTCTAGGCTTCACAGTGGACATACTCGAGCTCAACGGCATGTGGAGGGTCTTAAAGTTTACTCTCCTTGTCCGAAATGCAATATGACCAAAGCCACTCCTACCTACAGCTTGGCTTGTATTGGTTGCCATAAGAGCCAGCTGCTCTCAAGTCCTGCAACAGTTCTTCAATGTTTAAAAACTCACTGGTTCATGGACTTGATCTAGATGTTTCTGTCAATTGAATGGTATAAGAAACAACAACAAGACATCTGTCATACTGGGAAACCAACTTATGTACATTCTCTTCAAGGAAAGGTGCTGATAAAGAAGAGCGACACTGCGGAACAGCTCTTTGTTGAAACTCATAGCAAAGAACTTTTACTGTAATTGTAATTAAAGCAAATTTAATTACAATTCAAACTATTCACAAATAGTTTGTTTTCTAGAATTTTCTCATTCACTTTTTCAGCCAAACTGTCACTGACAACAGAAGGGTGCCCACTCCGAGCATCGTCATTAACATTGGTACGCGTATCATTGAATTGTCGAATCCACTTTCTCACCATATTCATAATTTCCCCCATAAATCTCTACAAGTTGATGAATTTCATCTGGTTTACTATTCCTTGCTTTTAGAAAACTAATTACAGAACGCACTTCACTATCGGCGGGATCGGCAATCTAAAACATTTTGAAAGCTCAATAACACTTATAAAAACAACACAATCCAGCCATAATGACGTCTCTATACTGAGAGTCATCAGAGACACGTGTGCGCAATAGTTCAACTCCGGCATTACCACTGCGTTTGCGGTAGAACTAAACGGTACTTAATTTTCGGACAGACTTCGTATTTTATACATAATGAAAGGGAACAATATGCTGAAACATTCTGCTCTCTATATATCAGTGAAATATATATGTTCAGATGTGAAAAAAATTTCCAAATTTTGATACGATTTTTTAACATTTGATGAAAATAGTATTGATTATTTGCCTACACAACTGTATCAATAAATACATAGAAATTTTATAAATAAAAGGAGTATCTTTCTTTTTCTAAAAAGGTAAAATACAGAATAATTTTTTTGATTAATTTGAATTAAATACAAATAATTGCTTAAAAAATTTGACTTTATATTAGATTTCTTTGGAAAAATTCTGGAACCTATAAAGAATGACTTAAAAACGGTACATTACTGAAAATAATCAAGAAACTGATGAAATAAAAATATTTTCTATATATTATTTACTAAACATCTTATAATAAAAATAGTTAAATTAAGAAAGCATTTATAAAGTTTAAAAAGGGTTTCAAAATAAAACTTAAGAAAACTGTGGAATTTATTACTATGTGTTTATATCAATTGGTAGAATGGTTTTGAGTTATATAGTAGTATAAATTAATTAATGAAGATTCTTTATGTTTATAGTATGACATCCAAATTGAATCATAAGATTAAATTATACCGTATGGTTAAATTTACAGCAATATATAGGATATAACAATTATGTGAAGTACGGAGAAACTGCTTTAACTGCTAGTAGAATATGAGTTTTTTAAAAAAAAGACAATGTTAAATAACTCTTTATATTTTTAAAATGTTTTTTGATACTTAAATAAGTCTAATACTTAAAAACTACCAGCACTTGATTTTTACTCGTTTTCTTTTGCGCGCATTTTCTTCGAATTAATTGCAAAAATATCCACAAACACGGAAAATCTGATTTCATGATAATTAATTGTAGAATCAAAATTTAGTTGAAAATTGGGACTGAGAATTCTTACACAAATTTGTAAGTTGCTTTTAATTTTCTTTGAACTTTTTTTTAAAATTAATGAATTAATTAAATTAAACGTTTTAACTAATTCACTATTTAAGGGAACACAATACGATTCAATTGACAAAAATCGGTCAAAAAAACCAAATCTAATTTTTTTAAACATAAATGATTTTTTATGTACTTTTCTACAAACTCACAAAATTTGAAAGCTCTAAGTTTAAAAAAAGGCAGAATTAAGGTAGCTTTCACGTTTGTTTTTATTCACATCCCAATGGCAAATCAAAACTTTAAACTCGGAAAGATATAATAACTAGTTCATCTTCAATTAAAATGTTAAGTTTTTTTTTCTATTGTGCCTAATATACTCGGAAACTTTTTTCGCAAGTTGCAACATAGAATAATAGTTGGTATGCATTTTTCACAATCAAAGCAATACATATTTTTTAAAAACATAATTTAATTTAGAATTTACACATTTTTTAAGGAATTTTCAATAAGCATTCATAAAAAGAAGTATTGTACGAATACCAATCATCAATCATGCTATCCCAAAACCCATACTAACTTTTGTTATACATAGTTTGACGTACTAGTAAATCAAATTTCATATATGTGCGTTAGTTTTTGTAGATGTATTATTTTAAAACACTTCATGAGCTTCAAGTTTTTCCCTTAAAAAATTAAATGGTTAGCATTTTATGAATTTTTGTGCACAAAATCTGTTTTATATCATACATACACAAAGGAAGCAACCAAAAAATTCTGAAAACCATTAAATTAAAATTTTTGTGTAAATCGTACCATGTGCCCTTTACTTAAATTGAATTAAATACAAATTATTGTTTTCGAAAAAATTTACCTTATGTTAGATTTTTGGAAAATTCTGGAACCTAAAGAATGATTTAAAATCGGTACATTACTAAAAATAATCAATGTATTGATGAAATGTATAAATGATTTTTCCATACATTATTTACTTTACATCTTATAAGAAGAATGGTTCTGTTAAGAAAGCATTTAGAGTTTTAAAAAGGGTTTCAAATTAAAACTTAGGAAAACTGGTGAGGTTTATTACTATATTTTTGTGTCATTTAGTAGAATGATTTTGAGTTATATGGTAGAATAAATTAATTAATGAAGATTATTTATGTTTTGTATGACATCAAAATTGAATCATAAGATCAAATTACACTGTATATGTAAATTTACAGTAATATATAGGTTATAAGAAATATGTAAAGTACAAAGATCTACTTAAACTGTTGGTAAAGTACGAGTTTTGAAAAAAAGACACTGTTAAATAACTGTTTGTATTTTCAAAATATTGTTTTGATATTAAAATAAGGCTAATGCAAAACTACTAGAACTTGATTTTTACTCGTTTTCTTCTGTGCGCATTTTCTTCGAATTAATCGCAAAAATATCTTTTGGATATTTTAGCGATTCACAATTTAAAATTCAACTTAGGTATTATTTTTGAAAAAAATATTTCTTAAAACTATTCTAAATATTTTTTAACTTGGAAGTTTTTTATAGACAAGGTTACTACAATTTATATTTTGATTGTATACTGAAAGTTTTGAAAATATTTTAATTTCAACTTTTCTTAAAAAATATTTCTAAATAATTGGGTACAATTAGTTTACTTAACTTTTGCGGAGTTAAGTGTTTATTAACGTCGCATTGTAAAGCAACTCGGGAGATATTGGTGATGGATCTCATAATTTTTAACCATGGTCAAGCGACAAGGACAACACCTGAGCTGGTAACCCTTCCCTATCCGAACTTCTACTCGAATGAAAAGACTTTGAACCTTGACAGAAATTTAGCGTGCGCAGCTCCTCTACACGGCTTGTCTTCTGTAGTTCTAGGGCTTGACCTCACGACGCTCAAGCCACGAGAATTGACTAGGTGGCAGTGGTCTTTTAATCTCTCTCTCTTTTCTGAAAAGCTAGTCATATAATAAATAAACTCTTTTCCTTAAATCCCTTTTGTGGAAATATGGTGTAAATCTAACCCCTTGCGCACCATGTAAACTTGAGTGGATACATGCTATGTATAGGGCAAAATCCCATTGTTGGATACATGGCTTATTTAGGTAAACAACCGGTGTTACCAGCACAGGAAACATTATAAGGTACATTTTCTTGTGTTAGGATTGTATGAAATTACAAAATGCCTGGATTACAAAAATTTGAAAAACAGGAAAATTAGAATTGAAATTACAAATCTTTGTGAAACTTTTCGAAATGTTCCTTGGAACAAAAAGCTTTTACACATGTGTTACATAAGAGTATTGTCATTTTTGTGTTCCACATCTTTTTCTTCTTCAGCACAAATAGATGAATCCGTATCAGATTCAAGGGTTTTCGGTAAATATTCTGAATCAGTATCACTTTCGTTGTAATCCAACGGCGATGCCATATTGGCAAGAAAAAGTAAAAATAAAAAATAAAATTAGTTATACAAACTTTAGAAAGTGAAATGAATCTCCAAAGAATGTGGTCCTCAGTCTTCGTCAAAAGGAAAAATGTGTGTGAAATGTACATTGTATCGTCAAGGTGAGTATCCTCATAAATCTGGGATTTGCTTATGCTCTAGAAAGCAGTCTATTACGCAAGGGGTTAAGATCTATTACATTATTTCAACAATATGCCAAATCAAGAACTACATATTACTTTTATGAAATCGTTTGAATCCAATCGTGCTTTATATAAATCATTAAAATTTAAAAAAAACATATTAATGAAACAAATCAAGATCCCTTAGGATTAATACTCCTACAACATTACTAAAAAAAATTCAGACATAAAAAAACATTGATCTTCCAGTTTCTCCCAGGTGAAAGTAAGCCGGCAGAAAATAAAAGGAAAAGAGCAGCGGAACGGAATAAATGATAATTGGCAATGAAAACATCGACCCAGGCAAGAAACCAATTTCGAGCGGTCAGCACATTCGTCAGCCTGAATGCCATTCAGAAGGAATCACTCCCCCACCGTTGAAAGGGTCACAGTTCGCAAATAACTTTCTTATCGCTGTCAATGTCCATAAATAGAAGAGACATTTTGTTTGTTATGCCCCCTTTTTCTGCAGATAAAGGGAGGTAGAAATAAACCGTTTTTATTTATTTTATTTTTATTGGAACGTCATCTCTTTTTAGGCCTCGTCTAAGGGAAATGAAATTCTGAACTTTTGCTGTTAGGAACAAAAGGGAATTGAATTAGGTTCTCGTTTTCGTTTTGTGTGAGTAGGTGTCCTTTTGGAATGTTTTTGTTGTTATTTTCAGTATTATTTTTACTATCAATCATGCTTTAGTCATTAGAGCTGTCTGCAACTTGAAATGTCTTAGATCTGAGGATTGCGCACATGATCATGTCCTCGGTGTCAGAAAACAGATATCTTTTATAATGTATAACGAAAAAGTTGCTTTCTTTTCGCCGCATTAGATATATGTTATTACTTGTGTAGTTTAAAAGATTAACTGTCTCACAGAAGTTACATATCAGATGGGTTGCTGCGAAGGACAGGTTGTTCCCGTAATGTGTTATTACCATTGTTTCAAATCGTAATTTTTTTCTCTCCGGTTCAACTAAAATATATATATATATATATATATATATATTGGTTCTGTTCCGGTTTTCGTTCTGCCCAAAGACAACGGTATTCGGTTTAGTTCCGAATTAATGATTTTATTTTTTATATATTAGTCTTTGTACTAAAAATATAATTCAGTAATATAATAAATACTGAAAATATATATATCGAAGCGAAATAAACCGATTTTCGTTCCGTCCAAAATAACGATTTTCGGTTTAGCTCCGAATTAATAATTTTATTTTTTATGTATTCTTATTTGTACTAAAAATATAATTCAGTAATATAATACTGAAAATGTATCGAACCGAAATAAACAGGTTTTCGGTTCAGTTCCGAAATAATAATTTTTTTAAATATTCTTATTTGTACTAAAAATAAAATCGAGTAGTATAATTCTGAAAATATATCGAACCGAAATAAACCGGTTTTCGTTCCGACCAAAATAACGGTTTTCGGTTCAGTTCCAGTTCGAAGCCCTGGTTATGACTGATATTAGTCTTATAATCTCACCTACATAATTTCCTTTGATTTGATAAAGGAAATTATTTTATTCAAAAGTAAATTCCGTACAATAATATTATTGTTGTCATTATCTCTCAGGGACGCGTTTTAAGGCATAGGCCAATTGGACACGGACCCACCTCGGTACAGCCTCGACCTCAGTAAAGGTGTTACCTCGTTCTCAAAACTGTCTCAAATTTAGCTGTCAAATATTATTTCTAGACATATTCTCTGAAAAACTGGGAATTTTGAGCTATAAGCCAATTAACAACAGTTCTAAGACGGCATTATTATATCATATCGTCTTCTGTGTTTAGACTTAGGCCGAGAAACGTCTGGAAAACTTTAAGATACCTGTGCTCTCATACAGTACTATGGCCCTACCAGTGACCCTTGATAGTAAACCGTATAGTAGTAAACAATATACAGTATGCATTATTAAATACTCGAACAAACGCTTACAAGAAACAAATAAACATGTATGATTTACAATCTCACAAACCGGTTTGACCGACTGCCATCTTTCTATTAAATAAATAATGATGTAGTATAGTAGAATGTTGGACCTAGACATGAATAATGGTCGTCACATAATAATGCAGTCTTGTCATTAATGCCAGTTGGCATATTGTTTGGAATTCCTAGTTCTTCGGATAATATATCCGAAAATAACATTTGACCATTCAAATTATTCGGATCATGATTTTATTGAGGCTGAATCGAGAATGAGAAGAGGCCCTCACCAAGGTCGAAGTTCCGGACCCATTTCGTCCACTTCTATGCCTACCGCCATAAAAAATCGTTACTCATTTAAATGAAATGCGCAGTAGGTCGAGTTGGTTTGTACCTAGATTTGTGAAATTGTGAGTCACGTTCATTTATTTGTTACAAGTTACAGTTTGTGTTGTTGCTTATCTCCATGTCTAGGCAAGCTCGACTAAGTCCATGATCTCATTCACTCTCAAAAAGTCCAGCACCATTAGAGGGCCTTCATATAGATCTTGTTTAGTAAGCCCCAGGTAATCAAGAATGTGTTCTGTAGATGCCTGGCACGCAGAACACCTAACACAAGTAGGAAAAACTTTGTCTCCATCTTTAAAGGTCAAAGGTCGGTGGTGGCTACTCCGGAAACAAGATAAAATAGTTTGTTCCTGCCTGTTGCATTGAAGGGAAAGAGAAACACCAGGGAATTTAGTTTCATACTAGTGATGAGCAGGAGGAATAGGTGATAGCTTGTTGTTAATATAGGTGGAGTGCAGTTCTGAATAGGTGAGACGGGCCAAGTTCCTAGTGGGTTCAGCTGTGCCACCTTTTGCTAGGGCATCAGCAATCTCATTGCTGGCGATGTTAACGTGCAAAGGAACCCATTGTAGATGGTTCTCATAAGAAGATGAAAGGCGTTTTAGTTTCTCCAAAATAGCCACTCCTGTGTTATGACCCACCTTATGCCAGTTAGAAAAATGTTGGATGGTACTACGACTGTCAGATAAAATTCAGATCTGTTCGAACCAGGAATTGAGAGTGTCTCTTTAAGGCCTGTATCAATAGCAATGAGTTCACTGCAAAAAACAGAGCAACCATTAGAGTTTCTCAGTTTAATGTGACTAGAATAGTTTTGGGGGCTTAATATAGATACCATTGCCAGAAAGAGAGTGTTCATTCCTTTTGCCATCAGTATAGATAAGAAATGCATCATCAGGATTGTTACAAATAAGTTCAAGGGCAAGTTGCCTAAGAAATTCCGGTGGATCTGAAGTATTGTTGACATGGGCTGAGAGGATCGGGTAAAAATACACTCCTGGGAGGCCCTCGGATGGGTCAATATAAGAGATCAAGTAATACCGTACCACTGAGGGGAAAATCATATTGTCTACCGTTTGTATGAGTATTATTTGTAACGGTATGAGTTAAATACTCATATCGTTTGTATGAGTATTTAACAACGCATGCTGTATACTGTGTACTTAAAAGATGCTCAATAAACAACAACGTACACAAGGGAGGGATTTGTGGGTTAAAATCTCTCCATCTGGTTGAGTCTTTTGTTGTGTAAATATCTGCTAAGAGCGGATTTCGAGGTTCAGAGGCACCTCGTTCTGCAAGTCGCAAACAACAAAAGGACAGGAATAAGAACCTTTAATGATTGACCCGAATAGGAATTTTTGTTGTCTCAGTCGTCTATGGCATGCACGGCGTAGCTGTGGACCGGAAGGTCGGTGGATAAAGCAAACACCCCTGCCAAGGTCGACATCATGTTGTCAAAGTTGTGACACAGGAATTGAACACTAGATGGCAGCACAGCGTAACGATACTGGTTGATTATGCATTCATTCCAAAGAGAGTCTAACTAAGACATTCTCAATAAATCATGACTAGTGATTCAAAATGGCAACGGTGCATGCGTGGACTAGACCCGCCATCTCAACAAGATATTACTCGCAATGTCAACGGAAAAACGTTCCAACGACACTCGAAAATCTATTTGAGATGTGTAGCAATTGCAGCCATTGACTGGAAAAACAATCTTCTCTCCGTATCGTTCAGAAAGTCAAACAAAAATTACAACTTTCTTCTCTAGGAAGGCTTCTCTATGAGTGGCTCCTCCTTCTGCAAGTCGTAATGACTGTTGATAATGTGACTATTGATGTTTAAATTAATGTTGAAATTGAATGTTTAATTTAATCACTATAAAAGTAACACAAGGGACTAGTAACGACAAATCTCTTAATTTTAATTCATAATCATATGAGTTCATACCTCAAGCGCGATCTCTTTAAAAATCCACCTAGTTCAGATAAGGTTTTCCAAAAAGACCAAATTTACAAAATTTCCAAAAAGTTAATACCTCGGTATAATTTAACAAGTCCTAAATGTCCTCGAAAGCGAATGTGAATCGCACTAAAGTCCTTACAAGTCCCCCTGCTATCCCCCACCCTAGCATCAGAAAAAAATCCAATGTCCCACACATGTCGGGCTCCAATCATTAATCGGTGCATTCAAGAAAAGAGTTACCCGCGGGCCATAGGAAGGCCGAATAATGTCGAGGTCACGTGAGCTTGGTAATACAGGAACCCGGATCTCGATTAAGTATTCTTGCATCGTGGGTTATTATTGGTAGTCTACTCGACTATTCTCCCCTTCTATCTATCTATCTATCCATGCGAGACACACCCTGTTCTCTGTTTTAAGAGGTAACTACAAGACAAAAGCGCACCGGAAAATTTGGTGGTACTCGTCAGTAGCGATATACTGGCCGAGCACCTGGCAAAATATGAAATTCCTGGATTATGAATAACTTCTGCAATTTTGTCCGTCTCCCCCTTCCCCTATTGGCAGTTTACTCCCATTAAAAAAGATAAGGCGACTTTATTTTGTTTCGTTATTATTGTTTTATTTCTTTTTAATAGTTCTCAAAGGTCGAATGAACGTGTTATCCGCCAACTATCCCAGGTGATAGGAACGAATGTAAGTTTTGGGGGATGGCGCAACTTCCCTGTCGTAAGTCCCCTATGCTTAATCGATTAAGCAACAAGCCGTATCATACGTCAAAGTTGTACCATACGTTGGCTCAGCCGGAGATGATGTCCAATGGCTAGAGGGCCGGCAATTAACAAAGAGAATGCACGGAATCACCAATCGAGTAAGCGTTTAAGAGACCCCTTGTCCTTCAAAAAATCCTATTAAATAATGGAGGAAATTGGGGGGGGGGGAGTAAAATGTAAATATACTTTCGTTTTAGAAATGTAAGTATTCTTCTTTTAAAGTCAACGAGATCTAAAAGAATGCTTTTGAACAGAATAAAAATCTTAATGCCAGAACTTAGATACTAAATTTAAAAAAAATATACACTCACACAACAAAATGAAACTCTAAGCGAAGCGAGTGTGTAATGGTTATTATATTTTATGAAGCCAAAACGACAAATTTAAATGGAAATGAGAAGTAAACTAAAAAGTTCTGCTTTTTTTAGGTTAATGAATTCAGAGTTTAATTTTAGTGATGGAGCATTTCACACACACACACACATTAACTACGTAAAATCTTCAACTGTATTTTGCTTGATATTTGTGAAGACATTTAAGTGCACGTGAATTAAATAGTAACCGTATTAAATATTCGTCGATTTTTTCTTATAATGGGCTTTTAAGCTTCTTATTTCTAACCAAACAGTATTTTTGAGTTATTATTGGATGAAAGTATAACAAAATATTAATATTCTCAGTTGTTATATATTGAAACTAGCTGTTTCTGAGCTCGCACGATGAAACATTGCTGCGATTGTACATATAAAGAAGGCTGATATGTATTCATTTCAATATTGATAATTTTCTGTTTGAAAATGTGTTTCGAGACTACATTTAAATAAAGACGATCAGCTGTTTAAAAACTAAATTCTTTTCGTTGCCAAATATTTTCTGTAAAATATATTTTTTCAATTTATGAAAAGGAATTGAACAGACATAGGGGCAATTTCGAGAGCGCGTAAAACGGGGGAAAAAAAGAGCTTACACTAGATGACCCAAATATAAACTTGACGCATTGGATATCCATAAATCTTCAAAGAGGATAGCGAAATAACTAAAAAGTCATTTTTCGACGTCTGCTATACTACAGGCTAAGTTCATCTTGAGAGAACGAAATAAAATAAAAATGGCTAAGAATCTAATCCTTCAACGGTTCTTTTTAAAACGATGTCTAAGTCTGTAATCTTTGCTGATGCAAGCGCCATCTGTAGAATACTGCTTATTTATCCTTAAGACGAGCTCTATGAAGGTTCTCCTAAATGTAAAGAGGGCTCAAGGAATCTTAACGGATTAACACAAAAAGGTTCCAGCATCGAAACTTTTCAAATCCACGTCATTAAAGAAGGGTATACATTTTTCCTCAATGACTCTTCTTTGCGAAAGTTACGTTTTTGTTCTTCCATATGTGTACATTTATCTAGAATTGTTTAAAAGTAATTTTGAATTACCAAAAATATTTTGGTAAGAAATATTTTACTTGAATGGACGCTTATTTTCTTTATTTTTTTCCTTTCATTAACCACCAATTGATATGTTAGAAACTTAAATAAATGCTTTGAATTTTTGAAAAAGTTTGAGAATAAAGCATTTTTAATTATTAAGAAATTCCAATGTTTTCCTTTGAATAAGGAAAAGCTTTGCAGTAAAACGCATTCTTAAGCATACAGCCACTACATCTGGTGATACTAATACTACATTCGGGCATCCGGATGCAGCAATTGTCCTCAAGTGTTGCTTATTACAGTTTGAAATACAAAATTAATATTTTTCAATAATCCTAAGCTTAGTCAATCTCAAAAAATTAAAATAATAGTACAAAAATAAACATTTAAATGTTATTACAAAATGAAAAAAAAAACATATAAAGCCCATTTTTGGGAATTTAAGCCTCATTATTACTTTATGGAGATACATAGATAATATTCACTGGCGAGCAACACTTAAGCAGCAATGTAAATTTTATGGAAATAGCCATGAGTTAAAGTAAAGGAGTTATTGCGATCAGTACAATGAACACGCAAATCAGCAGAGAAGTGATTCGTATTCAAATGTCAAGAACAAAACGTCGAAAGTGACGTGAGTGCACGCAAAATGCATGCGGTCGGCACGCGCAGCTCAAGACTACAATAAAAGGAACAAAGGAGGCGAAATTAAAGACATTCGCTGCAAGTGCAAGAGAGTTCTTTCAAGAAATATGGCTAGATGAAATCGCATGGGCGAGTTCAGACGTGGAAGAATGATCAGAAAGCTAGAGGAGGCACGTAGTTAGACCATTGTGCGGCTGAAGAAATGGAATAAACAAAAGAGTCATTTCGTGAGCTTGGAAAGACTTCCAAACTATAGGTACAGATGATAGAAAGGTTGGAGGTAGCCGCCTCAGAAGAACAACTGCAGTTGATGATTGATATATCACACTGCAGGCGAAAAGATACGGATACCAGTCAGCAAGTGCCATTACTCAGCTACTGCGTACAGCAACAGGGTGAAAAGTATCGCGATTTACTGTAGCCTACCTTCACAAAGGTGGACTATTCACCCTCCGTCCTGAACGCTGTATCCCTTTGAAAGTTGGCCATTGGCGGCACCATTTAGAGGAGTTTAGGAAGTACAAAACTGGACATATCATCAATGGAGAGAGAGTCATTTCAGTGCCACAAGCGATTTTCAAGACCAGTTGATTTGCAGAGAGGTCGTGACATGGCTTCATCCCGTAACATCATGAAAAGAGATCGTTACGGAGATCCTGGAGTTGTCGTTTGGGCAGGCATTATGCTGAACGGACGGACTGAGTTCCAAGTTTTTGACAGAGAATCTGTAACCGGAGATTGCTATTGTAAGTAGGTGATCCTTCCCCATTGGCCTCTGTTCCGAGGTGCTATTGGACCAGACATTATTTTTATGGATGACAATGCATGCCCACCCCGGACTTCTGATTCTCAGCAGCTACTGGAAAGTGAAGATATTACTCGAATGGATTAACAAGCGTTCTCTCTTGATTTAAATCTCATAGAATACGTATGAGACGCTTTGGTGAGATGCCTTATGGTACTTTTACATTTTACAGGAAACACTACATAACTGAAACAGATGGTTGATTGAGGAATGGGCACTTGTTTCAAGAATTGTTGCACAATCTAGTGATACGTTTGGAGAGACGGTGCGTAGCAACCGTTGCAATAAGGGGAGGTCATATCCCATATTATGAAACAGCTTCATCATACTCTTCTTCTTGAACAGACAATTATGCGTAACAATACTATTAGTTCAGTAAAGACTTTTTTGTTTGATTCCATACTGTATACAATGAATTCCTTTTTACGCATCTGAGCTTACATCATCGTTTAAGGATAAAATGCTGTCTCTCATTTCTGAATTTCATGTTTCTCAGATTGTTTATCGTATATACATGACCAAAAAAACTATGTTGTTTAAGTTTTGCACAGTATTGCATGAATGACATTATTATTGAATGAACGATAAAGCGCTAGTTTCTTCAAATTTTTAGAGTTCAATCAAAGTTTATTAATGTTCATCAGCCTCTTTGTTTTTTCATTAATTGTAAAAGTTCTACATACAGTGAATATAAAAAATCAAAGAAAATTAAAGTTCATAGTACTTGATGTTCAGTTTATAAGCTGTTACCTGAAAAGCATTTAGAGAGAGTCTGAAGATTCATTATCATCATTGGCATGGTTATTCCTCGATTTCGCTGACAGACGTTGAGTTGCATGGAATAGGCCTTTTTTCTTTTCTACTAGTTGAGTTTCTCTGTAGGTGTCATTAGAAAGCACTTTCGTAACTATCAACGGTACTCGACTGAGTTTTGGTAGACTCTTTTGTTGGGGGCTTCTGATGCGGATTATAACAAAATTAATCCACGATCATTTACGCAGTGAGACTCAAGAACCATTAAATCAAAATCTGAAAAACTTTAAAAATTACATTTCTATTAACATTAATAGAAACAGTTAAATAACCAAGCCTAAACATATTATCCACCATTCAATCATGCTAACATCTTAAGAAACAGTCATAATAATAATACCTCAATCTCTTGAATAAACAGATCACATGTACTTATATCTTAAGGGAAGAACTGATGCCAGAAGAAAATAACTTTATGCAAAGCTTTATGTAAATTAGATGAGGCACGTACGATGGCGATATGATTAAATAGCATACGATCTGCTTATACTTTACTTAGCGGAAATTCCAGATGAGATAGAAAATTGAGGTAAAATCAGGTTGAAGGTTTATTTCCAACAGTTTCAAAACAAATTGGACAGCAAGTATTTTTCCTGTTTCAAAATTTACAGTTCGATCTTTTTTCTTGCCAAACATATCCTTCCTTTTTTATTGTTTTTCTTCAGCCACACTAAACGTTATTCTTCTTACATTTCGTTTGTATCATTACATGTGTATGCCCCTTTATTAGCAGCCTTACGGAGGGAGTGAGTGAGTGAATGAATATTAACATCGCACGGATTAGCAACACGAGGGCTTTTGGTGACGGTCCGCGTAATTTTGAACCATTGTCAATTGACGCGGATTACACCTGAGCTACCCCCCTCTCCTAACTACCACACCACACCAACGGGAGGACGTTTGAGCTCTCGACAAATTTAACGTGCATCGCTCCCCTACACGGCGGGTCTTTAGTGGTACTGGGATCGAACTCATGACACGCTAGCCACGATTCAATGCCTAGACCACTCGGCTACAGCGGCCACAGCAGCCTTACGGAAGATACTATCTTTGAACATTGGTAAATATCAATGCAACATTTCAAACGGTGTTTCATCTCTAGCTTTGATAACAACAGTATTTAAATTTCTTCCTGCTTCTTTTACTCGCAAATCCCATTTCTTATGATCAGTATCCTTCATTGATATTGTTATAATAGACAGAATTATCCCGATAGCTCGTTCAACTACTGTAGAATTGTTGCATATAAGAAAAGGGAGATATTAGATTTGAAATGGGATGTTGAGCAGAATTCAAGGTATGATTTTCTTGTCAATACTGTTCAAATTAATGAGATGTGTAAGAGAAATCTCAATCACTGATGATTTGGTCAGCTAAATCAAAATTCTCTAACAATACTTTGTAACGTTTCTCCTCCTCGCAACTGCAAGATCGGCTTTCCTATGCAGATAAAATTATGCTGTTTATATCCTCACGAACATCCTCTAAAACATTACAGGATCCTTTCATCTGATATCACGCAGATAGCCATGAGTCAAACATCATATGTACCCCCCCTGCGAGCCAAATCTCGAGTGAAATTCGAGATGTAAGAAGGGACCTCCCCTTCCCAAGAGAGCAGACCGCTTGGAACACTAAAAAAAGACTTGTTTTGTCCTCCTCCATATAACCAAAAAAATATTCTGTAGTATTAAAATACTCAATAGTTTCAATAACGTATCTAACTGTAAATATTGGGATTATAATAATAGCTGTAGAGACTTAATAAATGAATAATTTAAGTCCTAAAGTCTCACGCTATTCATCATTTATTGGAAAACATCCTTCAAAAAATAATATAAGGTGCAATAAATAACTTAATTCCATTGGCATAATTAAAATTAATAAGGAGATTATTGATTGCATGAAAGATAAGATAATTTATTATGTCTGGGGTTTAGATTTTCAAAATCTATTAAATTCTAATGACATTTTTGATATGATTAAAAGAGTTACAGTTTTATGAAAATAACAATCTTAAATATGTTATTTTGATACCTTTAATTAGCTCATTAGAATAGCGCTACAAGAAAACAACTTGCATTTTAATGGTAGTTACTGTCATAGATTAAAAGCTTGCCGTAGGCTGGACCAGCTACAAAATTATCTCGCTGATTTATATTTACGTTTTTTTGAAAATAGTTTTGCAGACAGCACTTCATTTCATTTTTAACGGTATATAGATGGTATTATCCTTTATTGAAATCCAATTAAAAATTTTAACATCCACAGACAACTTTAAAATATCCGCTACTCGCGACAACTTTAAAAAAAAATGGATATATGGGGATTTGTTTGTTGCTTTTAGATTTGTTCAGACATTTTAAGAAAAATATGCTAAAATTAAGAAGAGAAAAAGAAATTATTATTATTAAATTGGAAAAAAATGGGTAAAAATTGTCAAGAAATAACATAAACTCGGTCCATTCTGTAACAAAAGTTCATAAACAGATTGTCAATGTTTCAATTTTGATGTCTTGCTATGTTATTCATTTTTGAAATGATCTTCAGGATAAGAGATATTTTAATTTTTACAAAAACTAGAGCACTTTAAAAATAATAAACTTGGTATTTTCATAAAGTTAATAAGATGGCATATATAATAAAATCATAAAAAATTTGTCAATTTTTGGCAAAATTTGCGATTTGAGGGTAGTCGGATACTTTGATTCAGACGAACAATTACTCTGATCGAACTAATTTCTTAGATATTAAAACACAGTTATAAAAGATAATTTAAGAAATACTCTAATATTTATGACAAGATAGATGACAAATAACTGCAATATAATTAAAGTACCCATTGCAAAATGAATAAATATTTATTAAGGTATTCAACTACATTCGAAACCATGATTTTGTAAAAGCTTACAAAAGAATTTTTTTTTCATATTTAATATCACTTTGATTAGAATACACGTATAAAATTGTTTTAAGAGTAGTATTGCAATAAAAATAATTTAGATGCAATATTTTGGCAAAAAATGAACTTAGAATGACCTATTTTTTCAAAACATTCTCCTTTTATAAAAAATGCTTCTCTATGATGATAATATTTTATCTTGTATATAGACTTTTCCAGAGGGCCTGAACAAGGACTTTTGAAAAGAAATCAAACTATTTTAAAAGTTATGACCAATTGAAATAATTATCGTTTTTTTTTTGTTAAAATTTCTCCACTCTGATGTACTAAAACAGAAATAAAAATCCACTTCTATTAATTATACATTTCAAAAATCTTAGTTCAGGCTCTATGCAGAGGTCTGAGCTATGCATAATTAAAATATTATTGTTTTAAAAGCTTTTTACAAAATGAGAATGTTTTGAAAGTAGGTAATTTTATGTTAATTTTTTGTTAAAATGTGATATATAAATAATTTTTTATTGCAATAATATTCAAAACAGCAACTTTATTCGTGTATTTAATCTAAGTGTGGTCCTGAATATTAAAAAAAAATATTCGTTTGTACGCTTTTGTAAAATCACGGTTGTGAACGCAGACGGATAGCTTCAGAAACGTTGTCTTAAATTACATGTAATGTAACAAATTTCTAATTTTTTTTTATTTTTGTTATTATACGAAATTATTTAAAAAACAGTGATTATATTCACATAAGGGGCTGTAAATTTTGTAATAAAACAGTGATTGATACATCTGAAAGTTTAATCACTTCTACTATTTTACAGAACATGCAAAAAATTTCAGTTAATTATTTTCAACACTTTTTTAGCAATCGCTGACCTCGTTTGAGTAATTTCAAAATAACACATTTCGAGTAAAACGCGTTTTAAAGTATGACATCTTGCTTAAAGTAATGGCATCTGCTTTTACTAAAACACTTGTAGTTTTTGTTCTAATAAACGGAAAATAATAAAAAATTGTTAAATTTTGGCAATATTCTCACCTTTAGGGTAGTCTGATACCTTAAATATTATAATAATGATTTTTTACGAAAACCATTCAAGCATCAAGCTAACCCAAGAAACTTTTTCATAAAAAAATCAATTCCCAGTTAAATAAATACTATTTCTATCCAGTAACTATAGATAACAAAAGAAAAAGTCTTTCAGCTCGTAACCAGAAAAGCAAAAAATGGCAACTAACAAAGTATTCATGAAAATCTGCCGACTTGTCGCGTTGAATCCTAATTAATCTATATGTGCTCGGAGGGAAACTCTTAGTTCAGTGATAACAATAAAATATAAAAGGGGAACTGTTTTGTGCTCAGGTGCTTTGTGAACCCCCTCCAATAAATCGATGAAGACCAAGCAAGCGCGAGTCCTAACAAAATTCCTATCTCATTTTGGAATCCGATATTTGTTTTAGGAGATAAGACTGTAGAAATCAATGTGAAAATCGTTGAGTTTTTGTTTTGGACTTTTTGGTTACTGGGAAAGCAATGTCATCGAACAGGATAAGACTATGATCTCTTCTAGTAGAGAAAGTATTGGAAGCCCCTTCTGGGGCGTTATCTAAGCCACCATAAATAGACGGTTGAAAATTAATGATAGTGTGGCTTGTCACAGTACTGACTGTTATTTTTTCGCCGCATCAAGTTTTGTTTGCATGAGGGATAAAGGAGAGATTTTTTTTTACCACAATGGCTATGGCCTTATATTGTTGGCTTTTATTCTGTAAGCTTAAGGCCAATAGAAGGAAGTAATGTATTGTATTTAGTTTGATGTAATGATTTTAATTGTTTCAGATTGCTAGAACTAAACATGTGATAATATTTACAGAAAACATGGATTTATATAAAATAGTGGCAGAAATATTGCTGTGTCTACTCTTTTCAAAAATTTCCTTTCGTCCACAAAAGCTGATTATGTGTATTAAACTTTTATTTTCTCGGAGATAAAATTCCTAAAAATTTTCAATAATTATTATAAAATTAATTTGTTGTCATAATAATATAGTACTTAAAGTTCCTCTACTACCATTTTATTTAAATTGATATTTTGAAATCTTAAGAAAAAAATTCCGAATAAAATTTTATTATGATTTATTTATACCACTTGAGAATATTTGTGCGAGAAATATTCGAATCTCAAAAATTCATAAATACTGACTGACTTAATCAAAATTTTCAATTTCATTTATAACATAGGTTCTCAACGTGGGCGATAACGCCCCCTTGCCGGCGTTTGAGGCTTTCAGGGGGGCAGTAAGAAACTCTGAGAAAATTAGGGGGCGTTTAGATGGCACGGAGGGGCTTGGGCAGATTAACTAAATATAGACTAATAAAGACTTAAAAACACGCTAATTATGTTCTAACAAGAGTAAACTTTAATACTGTTTACCTTACGCTGATTTAGGTTTTTAAATCATTTCTATATATCACATGTATGAAAATTCGCATACTTCAATAATTCGAGAAGTGGATGAAAAACTTTTTATTACGTATATTATCCAAGAAACATTATTAAATGTGTTAACCAGGAATCAATGTGTGGTTCTTTACAGGCTGAAACTGTCAGTTTATATTTATTTAGAAAGTAGTAGTTTATTATAATTACTTCGTATCATCAAAACCCCTGCTTGTCTTCGTTACAGGTAAGCTAAAACCTTTATTCCACTCTTTTAAATGATGAAGAAATTCAGTACGCTTTTCAATTCCAACAATATCTTATCTATGACTAAAATATATAATATTACATACTTAAATATATTTGTGGTAATAGGAATTTCAGATTCGCAAGTAAAAAAAATCGGGGCTTTACAAAAAAAAACTAAATTAAAAATAATTTATTAGTAATAGAATATTTTTTTAATTTAACTCTTATTTTCACCATGTATTCTGAACACTCTTATTTTTCTAGAGTGGGAGGGGGTGGGGTATCGAAATATTTACTAGAAAAGGGGGCGCCAGTTCAAAAATAGGTTGGGTATCTATGATTTATACGCTTCCTTAAAATAAAACTGACCAATAAGAAAATTTTTTAAGCCAATCAAAATTTTCCTTCAGATATTTACTGTCTTAGAATAATTTAGTTTTAAACGCAAATGACTTGCATGATGGTCATTTTCAATTAATCACGCATTGTCAAAACAAAAATTGTCAGAGTTACTTTTACAGTTCTGTTTCATTACAAAAATAAGAAACATGTCATCACTTTGTGAAGGGTTCTATCCACTTCCTGTCGTTAATCCTTTTGCGAAAATATTTATTTAATTGTTATTTTAATATAAAACCTCCTTCCAAGAGAGAACTTTTTTTATGTTTTTTGAGTGTTATTTAAACCCTAGCAATGTGAGTGTTAGTGTGAGTCATCACGCTATTATTAAACTGATATTAGAGAATTGTTTTTCGGAAACCTTGGTGTGGGGGAGAAGAAATTTTGATTGGTCTGTAGTCAATCCAGGAGAAATCAGACGAAGGCTCATCTATCGGACTGAACTCAGATAAGTGTTTAATTATCTGTCTTACAATTTTAAAGTAATGATCGACATTAATTGCTCTCACAATTTATAGCCCTCGATTGATCATGAACTGATTAAACTGAAATAAAAGTGATTATTTTCAGGTAATGTTTAGTGATTTTTGTAGTAATGTTGCAATAACTTTACATCATTACGTACTAAAAAAAGAATCAGTTCCCAAAATATATAACTGGCCTTACCACAAAGATATACTAAACTGACCTTTTTTTATAATAGTTATCACTATGTATAATATTTCAATATTTTAGTAATTCTCCATAGTGTAAATATATGTCAAACGTAATAATGAAATACATAATATATAGTTGCTAATATTTCACTGTTTTTATTCTTGAGATGTTTTTACTGAAGCTTAGGTAACATATTTATAATGTTAAAAATAAGGCTGAGGACATGTTGTGGAGACAGTTCAACATTAGGGCAGTTTGGGCAATGATTTGTATAAATTCTTTGTCCGTCGCTTGAGATTTTCATTCCTTTTACGTGCTTTGCTCTAAGTCTAGTTATTATTGATGCTCTTGTACGGTTGCTATTTAGAGCAGGGATGGAATATTTAAAATTATTGTTGAATAGCTTTCAAGATCAACTTAGAACATCCAGAAGATTTGATCTTCTCTAATAAAGCTGTTGTGGTTACCGAAGCAGTCTTCGACAGCTTCGGAGCGACAAAGCTTCTTTTTTTAAATTTAAAATTCCTACTATTTTAGCTCACTCTCTCTCTATATTTATCTTGTTCAAATTTTAAATCGTTAATAAAATGCATTTTAAAGCACTCAATTGAGCTGAAATTTTATATACAAGATTATTTTGGATGACAATACAGTAATTTAATTATAATTAATAAAAATTAATTGACTAAAAATAATTATTTAAAGAATTACAAATACAGCCACGCTTTGCATAATTTTTGGCGACTTAGCGAACATTTTAGCGACGTGTCAAAACTTAAAAGCTTTTTTCTCCCATTTTAAAGCACTCATTTAAGCTGAAAAATTATATACACCATTTCTTTGGGTAACAATACTATAATTTAATCATAATTAATTAAAATTAATTGAATTAAATTAATTATTTAAAAAATTACAGATACAGCCACGTTGATTTCATTTTTAGCGATTTAGTCAAAACTTTAAAAGATTCTTTCCCTCACGTTTCACAGGATTCAGTTGAACTGAAATTTATATACAGGATTGTTTTGGATGACAATACGATATTTTAATGATAATTAATAAAAATTAATTGCCACTTAATGTTGTGATTCTGTCATATGTATATACACTTATATTTATTGTAACTAATTAATAAAAAGTAATTAAAATAATTTTTTTTGTTGATCTAAGAAGGAAATGACTTAAAATTTTTTTTATATCACTTGTTAATCTGCACATCATGGACACGCCAACAACAACAACAAAAAAGCCTTTGTAGTTCATACTTCAGTAAGACTTTTCTAGTATTAAATCTTATTTTTCAGCTTTTCACCCCCCTCATTTGCTCATAAAGTACATTAGAAATAAAATTATGCAGAGAGCAATTTCCAATTTTTCTCAAATGTGAATTTCCGTTGTTCGTGCTAAGAAACTTATGCCTTATATTTTTTTCTTTATAATTTCAAAATTTTTTATTATACAATATAATATAAACAGATGTAATCATTAGATAATGTAAAGGCTTTATTCATTCGAAGATATTATTAACAATGGGGTTTCTTTGTTATTGAAAATATACAAAATTTATCTGATTTATTCAGAAATAACTAAATTCATTAATTTGAATGTCCTTGCATTTTGAATGCAGCTTTCAAAACACATAAAACCTATCCATTAACAATGAAAACTAATTTTAGCAAACAAGTTAAAGAACAGAAAAGGAAAAAAGATGTACAAATGCATAAAAAAATAAGTCACCACTGAAGAAGAAGGTGGTGGGTGGAAAATCAAAGACACCGCTGTAATTGCTTCTAATTTACAACATTTTATTTCTAAAGTGGCTTCAAGAAAATAATACAGTTGAGAAAATACTTTGTTCACACAAGCCAGACATGTATTTTTCCTGTTTCTTCAAGTACACGTAGACTAATGTTTTTGACTTATTGACTGGAAATGCTCCGTCTGTAAGGAAAAACCTTTCTTTCCGGAAATGTACTCCTAGGTTTGACTTTAAAATCCGTCAATTGCCTTATTCTTTAAAAAAATTTCCAATGTTTAGAGAGCATCTCCCCCCCCCCCCATTTGAGAAACAATGCAGTAACATCCCATAAAAATACCCCATGGTGTTGAATTGAAAGAGTTTGATGACCTTATAAGGGATGAACTAAGTCATCCTTTAGTGGGGGTGGGGAGAGGTCGGAAGGAAGTTTAGCCATAGTCAATATAACGTCAATCTTAGTATTAACCAAATAAGTAACGAAGTTCTCTTGCCTAGCTTCACGCTAATCAATCCCTACTATCTGTTAGCAGTGTTAACTCTCTCTCTTTCTTAACTCGAAAATTTAATCTTTTATATACAAGTCTTAATTTACATAATCACATCTTCTTCGGAGGAGGAAAGTTTTCAATAGAATAAACTTTAAAGACCCAATTTTTCCCCAAGAGGACTATTAGTAAAAAGAACACGAATAGACTCGTTATATATTAAATGTACCTGAAGACTACCAATGCAGTGATAACTATTACAATATTCGCTGCTACATGAATTGAATCGTTCATTACTTCTATTGTCAGTGAGAGATATTTCATCTTTTCCTCACGGTTAAAAAATTTCATTAAGTTGTGTTTGAGATTGAAATCCTTTCGTCTAATAATGATCATGATGCGATCGATCAATCTTATGCTTGAAAGAGTTTCTTCTCATTCGATCTTTTTCTTCTTAAATCATGTATGAACACATCTTTCACAGCTATCCATCATACTCCTGAGGAAACCTAGAATGAAAATTGCAACCAATATACTTCACGAGCACTCCCTTTAAAAATGCGCAATTCATTCAAAAAGGATGAAAAACGATAAACGAAAACAACAGGACAGTTAAAGAAAGCTGAAGTTAGAATGGATACACGAAAAACTTGCTGAAAATTGTTCGAGAAAGAATCCAGTTAAATGATAGTTAGATTTCCAATAATTTGAGTGTGAAGTTTCAAATCTTTCATTTGAATTTCTTAGATTGACACTAATGCTGATCTGGATACCAAGTACTTCGATGAAAAGAAAACATCACTTGTAGTTGTTGTCGTGTCCTTCCCGAAAGGAAGGAATGAAAGTTGCCTGAGCGTGTGAGACACGTTGGAATTCTTAACAATTAATGGCGACTCCACTTATCTCCTCCTCCACAATTTAGGCATGGAACTAATATTCTTCAGCCCCTGCACTCATGGTTTCTGTTACGACTGCCCACTAGATTTTTGTGCAAATTGATTTAACGAGCACGTACTCCGTGTGCACTCGGAGAGTATTTGGTGGCATCGGGCATCGAACCCAGGTCCTCCGGTCTGGAGTCCGATGCTTTAACCACTAATCTAACCACGGCCCACAATACATCGCTTATAGTGAACAAGAAAATTGAAATTATGATTTCAATATTTTCATCTACAAGCTCTAGGCGTACTCTCCCTGTAGTATATGGGAAAGAGTACGACTTACAATTAGAAACTTAAAATTGCCAAAGCTGTTTTTATTCGTTATGTTTATGTTTTTAACACCTTTTTTTATCAACTTCACTTGTATGTAATGGAATCCTTGAACTTAATTTTTAGCCACTTTTAAAGGTCTGATTAATTCGAAATTTTGCTCACTTGTCCAGGACCGATGGCAATACAATAACTTAATAATTTTGTTCCATTGTCCTGATCAGGATCAACAGGATTAACGATTTCCCTTTTTTAGATCCCATCCCGCATCTGGCGATTAATTTCAAATCCCATTTCCAGATTTAGCGATTAATTCCAGATTTGGTGTCTAAAAGATTAAGTTACAACTTAGTTCGATTAACTATAAAAGAGTGTTTTTTAGTTTTTTTAAAACTGTAATGTATTTAGTATTATATTCAAAAGAGTGTGTTCAACATTCTTAAATGGTTCTTTGTTATATAAAGTTGAATTAAATTTTTGTTTATATTCTTTACGTTACCCGACCTTGATCATTACATAATAGCAAATTCGAGTAAGATGATGAAAAATACTTCTTTTCTTAGCAGGAAATTTTTAGTCTAAAATTTAAAAGACAAACAATTTTTTTTATAGAAAAGTACCACTTTAAAATGAAGAGTTGAAGGAAGATTTTGCCTTAACACTATCTTTCTTGCCTATCTTTCTTGTAATTCTTGTCACAAAATTAGTCAAAATACTTCGGTTTGCCAAAAACCTTTTATATGTTTTAATCCTAAGTTTGTACGGAAAAAGTGTAGTTTTCCATCTCTGAAAAGAATAAAAAAGGCAATTGTTGGTTCTGATATCACGTCCAGAACAACACTTCTGGAAAGAAATATTTCGTCATCAATGGACGGACAATTGAACATTACCGGAAACAGCCTGTCAGAAACTTCGGTCCGCGTACTCGAAAATCTGGAGAAATGTATTTCTGCCTCGGGCAGACAAAGTTTCCATTCAACCGTATTAGTTTGATGAAGCTACTCCAGATAGAAAAGTGCTGGATGTTCTTAACTATTGCAGACTTGGTGTTTGAATTTTGATCGCCCCCTCACATCTTCGTAATTTTTTCAAGTCTTATTTCTTTTTGCTTTTATATAAAATGGTATTCAAAGAGAATGTTTGCAGATTTAGTTATTCAATATGATGGAAATTGTTCGAATAGCAATTTTAACTACGAAATAATGAACCAGGAGGATCAATTTCGATTCGATGCATGTTTTAAATTAAATCATTTGAATAATTTTCGTATGGTTTTTAAATTTATCTAATGTAATGTATATGCAGTGGTCAAAAAGAAAATAAGAATGTGACATCCTTTACAACTTTTGCATTTCTCATAGCAACTAGATTAAATGGATACACTGTTAATAGTTCAAAAGAAACTAAAGGAAATTACGATATTAATAGGTTGATTTATTTTATTAATAAACGCAATTAATTAATTTTTAAAACAGATTTTCCCATCCCGCAATGCAAGTTTTTGAACAAAGTTAGGTAGAAAATATTTTATAAATACACTGATGTTTTAAAATTAGCAATAAAGCTGAGAAATTACCATATCCGAGGAGTGAGCTGGCAGGCACCAGCCGAAAGACCAATCAGACTAGGATCAGGTACAATTTGGCATGAATATATATATATATATATATTGGAAGCATACTAAAATTCTTAACTTTAACTTTACCTCACCTTAACTTTAACTTACTTTAACTTTACCTCACCTTAACTTTAACTTACTTTAACTTTACTCAACCTTTACTTTAACTTACTTTAATTTTACCTCACCTGAACTTTACGAAACCTTAACTTTATCTTACTTACCCCTTAAACTTAGAACATTGATAGCTATTGCTTTAAATGTGGTGTATACTAAAGTAAAAATATCTATTACCATGCCCCATAGTGGAAAATAAAGCAGTCTGAGTTCATTTCTCGAAAAAGGTAAGATACGGAAATAATAATAATAATAATTAAAAATTGTGATTTTGCAATTTAGATCGAAAAGGCATCTTAAACCCGTGACAAAATAGTACATATTTGCCTGAAATTGCTAGTTCTCTTTTATTTTAGGAAGAGAGTGCAACGGGAAAATATCAGTTATCATCAGGGGACGCATGTGCTCAAAATGCTCTCTGTCAACTACAATTTACATGAGAGTCGGGCATTTTCATTTACATTTCTAAAAATAACTTTACTAGTTTTTGATAAAAAAAAATCTCCAAAATCATCAGGGATATTTACTATATACGATTGTAAATAATTATCACTTGCCAAAAAAGAATAATATTTATTTTGTATTTATAAAAAAGTTTTTTTAAATGATAAATGGTGAGTAATATGGAATAGGTAGTTAAAACCATTGGAAAACTTATTAAAATTTCATAAAATGCAGTTATTTTTAACCACAAAAGACGTAAAGTCATTCGTGAAAATCATTTCCGTTTTGAGTTAATTTACAAAAATCACAAATCTAATATTCCTTTTCTGCTCCAGAATATTCAAGGGGAGCCCACAGAAAACGGTTAAAGCATTTAATCCAAATTTCCTCTTATTGGCGAATTTTCCTTTACAGAAGATACATTAAGTATCTTTGTTTTCCTTTTTTTAATTGATGGCATGAAGTCCATTACAGATGATGATACATCAGAATGGAACGATTCCTTGCTTCTAAAACTGGAGTCATTTCTAAGTCTAGAAGTTCAGTCTGATTTCTTAACAAAGTGTCTTTGAATGCTCTTTTGTTCTGAAGCGCCTCTGATTCCTTCTTTTTGTTCTTTTCTTTTACTTTATGGGCAGTAATTTATAATGGAAGAAGTTACAGCGTTCCTGTCTGTTATTTATGTTTTGTTTTCATTCCAATGAATTCAACTTTTTAAAAAAATGTGCTTTAGTTTTAAATAAATCTATATTACTAATTATATATATATATATTATATATATATATATATATATATATATATAGTTAATAACTATTGTTTAGCTATCAATATTATACTCTAAACTCATGTTCTAACTTTATATTTTTCAGCATATTTTGTCGAGTGATATGGAGTACTATACTTTAACGTCTGGTATTATGAATACTAGGTATTCCATAATACCCGACGCGCCATCTTGGAAAATGAATCTTTAAGCTAAAAGACAAAACATGTGGTCAGCTAAAATACGACTACAGTACTACAAACTAAAATTCTTTAAGTGTACATAATGCTTAACTTCAATGTTCAAGTCACATGTTTACTAGTAAGTAAAAATGTTTGAAAACCGCAAAACACACTTAGTTCTGCAGCTTGTCGTATAACAGCAACAAGTGGACAACTTTCACTGCAATATATCATGAGAGTCTTCTGCAGTTTAAGTTTTACCCTTGCATTAACAACAGAGTCAAAATTGATATGTTCCATATTACACGACTATTCCAGAATACACGACTCTTCATCTGTATCTCAACGTTTTTTTTAGCACATATAATGAAACTGTCACAAATATCAGTAACTCGCCGTTCAAAATCCGGTAAACACTCATTTTTACTATTGGATATCTAGTGCTAAATAAAAGTTTATGTTGTTTATATATATTTCATCATATTTCCGTGGACGCGGCCTAATAGTTATGGTCAATAACTCATGACCTGCTTGTCTCGGGTTCGAGCTCTAGTGCTACTGTAGACCCGCCGTGGGAGAGGGCTGATGCATGTTAAATCTTTTAAGTTTGAAGTCCTCCGGTTTGAGTGATGTAGTAGTTAGCAGAGGAGGTGCTGTCTCAGGTGTTCTCCTTGTCACTTTATCGAGGTTCAAAATTACGACGTCCGTCGCCAATAGCCTTCGTGTTGTTTTATAACATGACGTTAATATAGCACTCACTTACATTCCTCGTATGTAAGTGAGTGACGAGACTTGTATATTATTTCTCCAATGCAAATTTATTAAAATGTTTAATGGCTAGAGATCTGTTATGGAACGTTTGGTTCTATAATGTTAAAGTATAGATATTTGCTGCAAAGAATTCGAAGAACTATGTACTTTTTATTCCATTAGACTTAGCTGCGCTAACTAGTCTGATGCCAAAATATGTACTATTGCCAAATCTGGTAAACTGAAGAAGGTTACAAAGAAATTGCTTCCAGCTTTAAAAGTACAAATATAAATACTTAGTTTACATAAAAATGTAGTTAATTACAAATGCCTAACTATAAAATTATGAAATTTCATCTTAAAAAATAATTATTTTTTAAATAATAATGTTCTATAATTTTATTGCATTTCTGTTTGTTTATTTAACTCACAGTTCCAAGTGTTTCTTATATTTTATATAATTTATGATCAAAATCATTATTTAAAGGTTATTAATTATATCATAATTATTCAATGCTAATTTATTGCTAAGAAATGCCAAACTGTTAAAAATAAACCATATGATTAAGTAAATTATGCCGACAAGGAAACAATTCAACCAGATTTATCAAAAGAAAATTCCGTTTTTATTTATATATATATAACAGGTTTATAACTATTTTCTTTCATTTTTTTCCCTATAAAAAAGCAAAATGATTTAATTTAGATAACTTGTCTTTTCCTTTGACTGTCATCAATATCTTTCTTTTTATCTCTCCTAATGTGCTAATATATGATGCTCGATGTTTGATATATATATAAATCTTTCTTATCATAACAAAGTGGATCATGTACTGCTAACAAAAATTGGGTATTTTACTCTTAAATAAAATAAGGCAAATTCACGTGAAAAAAATAAAGCATGTATAGTTTAAATCAAGTTGATCGATGTTTTCAATTTCCGCTCCTACTTTTGTTCTCACAGCGATAAAATACGTACTTATACACAGTAATTTCCTATCAACGATAAAAAGGGGAAATATCACCGCCTTTTTTATTTAGGTATTCATTGTATCTCTATATTAACTCAATAATTTTTAGTTTACTAAAATTCTGAGATATTTGCTAAAGTTTTTAACGTATATATTCAAAGGTATGATAATTATAAGTCTTTAAAAATTTATATTATTTGCATTCTTGGAATCAAAATACAATTCATGAGTTTTGTGCACGGATGACAACAATTACAGTAATCACATCACTGAGATATTACTTCATATGTACGTTACCGTTTAAATGTGAAATCCGTTATTTCATAGAATAAGTAGGTATTTCATGAAATAACAATACAAGTCAGTTAAAGTACATAAAATTATTCAATTCCACTATATAACTAGGTGTTCTATAGAATAACGTTTAATTGACCGTTAAAGTATGAAATACGGCACTCGAAAGTCCTTTGAACCGGTTCTAGCTGCTTTGGGAAGGATTTTTCCGATTAGGAACTAGAAATTGCCGAATAAAACAATTGTACTCTAGATAACAGTTCAGTATATGTAAGCGATAATTTATTTCAGTTGAAGAAATTCCAAATATTGACACAACGCTTCGATCTGTTGCAACAGCTCAAAGTTGCGGTACTGGACAAGGATTTAAAAAATGCTCGTGTAAAAAAATATGTGTAATAGTAAAAAGTGGGCTTGTTTAAAAAATAAGCATTGTAATCCAAAATGCCATCACACCAATCCTTGCTCTAATAAATAACGAAAAGTAAAATAAAAGTATCTCATAAAATTTAAATTAATGGTCTCTTACATTTATGTTTTAAAAAGTTTACACGTTTTTATGAAGCAACAGTTTTTCTTCCCACATGTATTTTTGTATTGATATGAAATTGAATTGATATTGAAATTGTATGATATTGAAAGATATTCTATTTTTGCAACTTATTCTCTTTCCCTCTTTCTGTTTAACTAATGTTAGCAGTATAATCAATAACAAATTATATCATCAGCTTTCCTTTATTATTTATCTATTATTCATCCACAAACGGGATAAAATGTATTTTTCGAGAGATTTTAGCTATTTAGGATAATTAATTTTTAATATATCTTTGAAATTGCTTATTTTTCACTTATAAACGGCCTATCCTTAGTTATTTCATACAATAACTATAGGTAAAGTATGAAATTTTTCATATATTATGTACTTTAACTGACTTGTCTAGTTATTTCATGAAATATCTAGTTATTTTATGAAATACCTGAATTATACACTTTAATGGTAACACACACACACACACACACACACACCACACCACACACACCCACACACACACACCACACACACACACACACACACAACACACACACACACACACACACACACACACACACACACACACACACATATTAATATTGTGAATATTTTTGAAATACACTAATTGTATCAATTTCAATTTATTTTTTAATTTCTGTTCTTCTTTATACTTTGATTCCAAGTTAAACATTAAATTTGAAATTAAACGGAAATATTTGACTAACTGGTATATATAACAAAACTGCATATATAACGTTTTTTCCACCAGAGAGTTTTTGTCGCGATAAGCACATAACTATTTCGTTATAAATAATGCCAATATCAATCTGGTTCAGAATCTATCCAGGACTGGATGATGTATATTTAAAAAAAGGAACAATCCAAGAAAGCATTAGCTAACCGAGGGTCCGCTATAACCGAGTGGTCATAGTCACGAACTCGTGGTCGACGTGAGCTCGTTTTGTAGCACCATTAACCCTTTGAGTGGTAATATGTATATATATGTCAATGAGATGCTGTGTTAAGGTTGCATGAATATGTGTATAAGTTTTGTATTCTTAGCCTCAGGTGGTAAAGTTCTTTATGTACCTATATGTAAGCGTTTTTCAAACTGTGGGGAGCTCCCCTTAGGGGGCCGTGATAACTCGACGAGGAGGGCACGAGCATATTGAAAAGTCGTAAACAAATAATAATTCAATAAATTATTAATTTGCTGAAAGTATACAATCAAAATACATTCTGACATTATTCAAGATAAAATACACATTTACAATGAAATAATAAACTTGTAAATGTATCAGTACTGCACAGATTATTTCATACTTAATTTAAACAATACTATAAGAACGAGTATAATAATTACCAGTTACCCCATGGGCTTGTCAGATATAAAATTATATACAAAAATTAGCATTTATCTTAGCAATTTGTATGGTTTATAATTAATCCCTAAACTGAGATAAAAAGTTACGCGATTTGATTCTTAATGCCACCATTTTCCACGCAGTCACGCGTATGTGATGTATGGGGGTGGGATAAGCACATCCTTCGAAATAAGTCAGTCTTACGTGTATAGTACAAGGGGTGATCAAATGAAAAGGTACGAAACGACACGGTGGGTACAAATATAGACTTTATTCAAAATATACACCATAGGCCTGAGCACAACGATCCCACTGATGAACAAGCCGCAGGATTCCTTGTTCCCAGAATTCCTGTGGCTGTGACGAGACCCAGTCCTTCACAGTGTCCTTGAGTACGCCGTCCGAGTTGAAGCGCTTTCCTTTCAGGTGTTTCTTCAGTGGACCAAACACATGGAAATCGCAGGGTGACATGTCTTGACTGTAGGACGGATGGTCCAACGTCTCCCATTGGAACTTGTCCAGTTCCATTTGTGTGACTCTGGAGACGTGTGGACGCGCGTTATCATGGAGCAGAACCACACCCTCCGTGAGCAGGTATTATTGAATTCAATGTATTGTTATTGTAAGGTAGGGGAGCACGATGAAAATTATACTTTAATATCGGGTCGCAAATATTGAAAGTTTGAGAAGCACTGCTACATGTTATAGGAATATTATCAGAATGGATTGCAAAACGAGATTTGTCGCATTGTTCCTTTTATCTCCTATTCAACTGTCAGACTTTCCAGCCCACTCTCAGTGGAAGTCACTTTCTATTAACAAAACACATACCATAGTTCTATCAGCATATATATCTACAGTATGAAGCCATATTCGGATGGTTTGACTGGAAGCTGTGGTGACAGTAGCCAAAAATAGGTGTTGTTGGAGAT